>VFFE01006453.1:566696-605536 GCA_008921705.1 Burhinus oedicnemus | reverse complement strand
GGGTGGGGGGGGGGGTGCGGGCTGTCCCTCCCCGTGGCGGTGCCGCAGCGCCGGGGTTTGAAACGCGCAGGGCTGGAAGCCGCGGGCGAGGGCAGGCAGCGCTCCCGGGGTTAGCGCACGGGCGGCGGCAGGCTCGGGGAACCCCCGAGCTGGGAATATTCATAGCCGAGAGCTTTAACGTGAAGAGGAGGAGAGAATACGTACGCTCGTCTTGCTCTTCCCTCTGCATCTGCTTACGGCCTGCCGCCTTCTATTTTTAGCCGTGGTTAAATTGTGTTCGGGAGATTTATTCTCGCGTCTTTTCAGTTATTTGCATTTGCTGTTCTCCTTGCCAACCTGGCAAAGAGATTTTTTTTTTTTTTTATTCCCCCCCTCCCAAGCTTCTCTCTGACTTCATCCTAGTGGCCCCTGCTTGCCAGGGATCCCGCGTGGGCAGTTGTGCCACTGGTTTTTTTGTGCTGAACACGGTGCACATCACTGGTTTTGTGACTTGGACTATCTTGCGGCCGTGCTGGCCTTGAACAACCTGGGCTACTCCATCCTGGAGTGGCCTTGTATTTCTGCCACATCTTTCTCAGGGAGAGATACTCTCTTTCTGCAAGCGTGGGAAGGTGCACTGAAGCACTCGTAGTCCTTGCTGGCCGTGGTCGTAAATGGACTGAACTTCCAGTTCTGGTCACAGAAGTAGGGAGCTAGACGATCCTCGCTTCAGCCAGTAACTGTGTTTTTCAGTGCAAAGTGCGTGTATTCAGATTAGTACAACTAACAGGCCTGCATGGAACTTCTAAAAAGTCCTGAGATGCTAGAATAAAAGAAAGGTTTTTGGTAACGCATGGTCCTTCTGCAGGTGCTACCATCACATCTGGAAAGGCTGTGGGCAGAGAGCAGGAATTTTCTTCTGCCTTTAGAGAAGCATCCAGGTTTTCTGTGCCTCCAGAGTGGCACATCCCTGAAATATTTTGCTTCAGAGGAAATCTGCAACTTCTGCCCACTGGACTTGCCTTGGGCTGAGGCCAGGAATCACTGCTGAACGTCCAATATGATGTGGCACGTTGTGTAGTCGCACACCTCGACCCCCGTCTGGGGCTGAGAAGCCTGACGGGAGCGTAACGGCACCTAGTACTGACCTGAAGGGCTGACGTGCAGATCTCTTGCCTTCTGACTTGAGAGGATGCTCTTTAGCTGGCCTCCCAGTAAGGCTGTGCGCTTACACCGCAGGCTGCTGGTCGTGCTTGGGCTGCGGTAGCCCCAGACCCAGGAAGAAACTATAAGGCATAACCAGGGCATTTGTTTTGTTTCAGGTGCTGCCGGAGTGCTGGTAGGACACCCATTTGACACTGTTAAGGTGGGTTGATTATGAAATACCTTTGTCTCTAGATAGAAACCTTGAAGTTTTTTCCAAGGAGTGGGGGAAGGAAAAAAAAACAACCAAAAAAACCCCCAAAAACCCCCCAAAAACCCCATAATCCCCAGACACTGTAGGAGCATAAATCTGTGCTGGAACGCTTGGAGCAAGCCTCCTCAACCGCTGTTCATAGATTCGCAGTCTCCAGTTCTTCAGAAGTGACAAAATTCGTTGTATGTATGATTCAGCCCAGTAACATGACAAACGTTGGCCTAAACAACAAATTCATCAGTGCAGTAACGTCATATTTGGAAAGTATGATCTTACATTTAACTTAATTTTGTTCTAAGCTTGCTTCTCTGCAGCTGTTCATCACTAACTGCTAAAACCGCCTCTCCCTGCCTTTGTAACTCAAACCTACTTTGTTACTAGGTTGAAAATTTGTGGTTTGTTTCCCCCCCAAGCTCTGCTACTTACTCCTCAAAAATTCATTTGTTACACTAGCCAAAGGCTGTAAGTGGATAAAAATCCACAGCGTGAAGCTTGTCTGGGGGCTTTTTTTTCCCCTTTAAGTATGATTATATATCTATATAACTTTCCAAGTTAAAACTGATTTTTCTGATAGTCGCTTAGCTGTATGTATTATGTATACTAAGGGTAGCTAAGACTTCCTCCAAGATAAGGTTTGAAATCTCCCGGAGGGCCCTTCAGCCAGGGCTCCTGGGGTCCAAGCCCATTTTTCAGAACGGGATGACAACTTCAGTCATTTCTTGGCAGCCTTATCCAAAGTCTCGGACTGGAAGAATAGAAGAAGGGATGCCAATATATTCCCTGCTAAATTAATACACCAGATCACTTGACTGCAGCAGACAGCATGCCACCCGCCACAGCTATATTTGGAATATCTCTACCTTGCTGAATTTAGATATGCAAAGGGCTGATAGTGTTACCGAGCTCATCACCATATTCTGTATTCTAGCACATGGTTAATTCAATACAGATTTTCCTGGCTAGCGGATATTAGTCCTGGCCAGTCAAGTGCAGGCCGCTCAAACAGTGAAAACCGTATGCATGTTTCTCAGAGTATGGCAAATTTGACTGTTAAGTAATCGAGTTGAATTCTAGTATATATTCTCAGGAATGGTATTATCCAGACTTGCACATTTATTTTTTTTTACGGTGGTACAGGGCCAGCTGTCTTTTTCTCTCACCCACATCCTGCCAAGTTTTACATGCTTAACTTAAGGTGACGGGTCATTTCACTGAAGCCAGCAAAGCTGCTAATATTCTACGCTCAGACTCAAGTTAAGCATGGGGGGGGGTGTGTGTTTGGTTTTAAAGTGGAACAGCTTCTAGTGCATGAAACTAAATATTTAAGTGTCTGCAAAACTGAGGCTCCCATGCTAGTTCTAGCAGATGTATTAATGCAAAATAGATGTGTTGGCTTTAGGAAAGGCATCTTGCTTTACAATAGAGCAAAACAGTTTGTTTCTGGATGACTTGAAATGTTTTATGAAATCCAGTGTGGCGCACTATATTTTCATACCCATTAGAACGTGGTAGAAGCATTTATCTGTTTTTTCTGTCAGAGAGAATACTAATGTTTGTGTTATTAGTCACCACTGTATGTGGGAAAACTAACACTATAACCAGTCTTAAAGAAACAAAGACATTGCGTAACTTGTTGTATATGTATATGTGTTAAGAATTAACCCTTTTTACAGTTCTGCAGTGTTTAAAGGGCTAGCTGGCAATCACCTTAGACTGTAAGTTTTTAATGTAACTGAAGAACGGGAAAGCTGCATAGATAAGTCAGAATTTTACTTCTGTCTTGGCTTTTAAGCTCTTCTTTTGGCCGGTGATCACGTATCACAAAGTGGGGAGGGGGATGGTGGGACACACAGGGAGAGATTAAGCTGGTGAAGTCACCCTGCGAAACCCACAACTGAGCTGATCTCAGAACTGGCAAACTCCTTATCCCTGGTTTGTTGATGTAATGTATAAAATTGCTTTTTTGCTTTTAACTGCCTTTACTTTCTGAGCTAGGGGCTGTCTTCATTAACAGCAAAAGTGTTACTTTGTTGTAGATGACAGATAAGCCTCATCACGGGAGAGTTACCTAGTAAGTATAGCCCAGGTGAACACTTCTGTTTCTCTCAGTCTTAATTTATTCCCAAATGTTTTAGTTCAAATAAAGATCTAAAAGACTTATGAAGCTTTTTCCCTTTTTAGTTTTAAACTGATGTGTCCCGCTTCTACAGCTATGGCATGGAGGGAGTGGGGTTTAAATATCCCTTTTTTTTTTTTTCTTTTAAATGTAAAGTCTTACTCTGAACCTTCTTACTGGTATGCATGTCTGACTGTACAGACAGTGGCTCTAAAACTGAATTTCAGGCACACTGTTGTTGAGGTCTTATCCACTTCATATCCTTGGAGGACATTTTCATTGCTCAAACACTTCTAAATCACTTATTTTGCACATTATTAAATGTTTGGACTGCTTTGGGGGTGTGGTGGTTTGGGGTTTGTTTTTTTTTTTGCTTAGGCTTGAGTACCTTTAATGCAAGTCTTTAGTGATGTGAAATTCCAGTGTGTTACTATTGGACCTAAAACCTTAGTAACAGTGGTTTCAAGTAAGAAGGAAGCAAGAATATTGGGCAATGAATAGAATAGAGGGTTGAACTTTGCACATGATTCATCCTTCCTGTAGTTGTACGCACCAAAGACCTTGTTGAATATGGCATTAATGCTCATGAAATAAAGTTTCACGGGCGTTCACTGCCTTACCTGGCAGTTTGCTAATGCGGGTCCCCCGGTGCGGTCAGCGCTGTGCTCAAATGAAAGAGCCATTTTTCGTTCTTAGACCTGGAGCGTCAGTACCCTGACATACCCGACAACAAGGCTTAATTGGGCACTATTTCACAAATTACTTGGACAAAAATAGTGGGAGCTGTACGCCACTAGGAAATTCAACCTATATACAGAACACTACTAACTCTAAACTACTAAAGACAAGTGTACAGAAAAGTTAAAGTGAGAAGATCCCTAAGCTGCAATTCTCCCAGAGCCCATAGGTGTGGAAGTCCCCTGACTTCACAGACGGGGATTGAAACAAAAGCAGTAAACTATAAATGGAGTAAACCCCTCGTTTTGTGCAATTCTGACAGCTTATTAAGATTTATGACCTTGCTTGTGGGTCCGCTTCTTAAGCAGTTTTAACAATCTGCCTACCCTCCAAACGTCACTTCAAGTACTAAAGGATTTATTTTCTTTGAATCCTACCGTAAGCCCACTTCTAAGGCTAAGATGTTTTAAAACCCTGTTCCACCTTGGAAGACCTGAGGTGGTCTCAGCCTCCCAGTCTGGCCAGCGTACGCTAACACGTATGCTAAAAAGACACTGAAGACTAAAGTTTTGATTTACAAAGCACAAAATGACAGGTTGTAGGAGTGTTAAAAACAAAACAAAACAACCCACAAAACTGAAACTGTAAATAATTTATTTTTTGCCTCAAAGACAGCTAACCTGAATACAGAGTTTTGACAAACCATGTCCCCAAATCCTTTTCTAGACCCACATCATCTTACTGGTCTTTCATCGTTGTGGTGGTGTATATTATTAGTTTAGGCAAACAATGATAAAAAGATTTTAAAGTCAGGAATCTTTCACACAGACCTGATAATCTCTTCTTTTGTTCAGAATAAGAGTCCTCAAGTGTTTTCTTGCCCTGGAGTTGCAGGAACAGCATTAAATGGTTGATAAGCATCTTTTCTGAGGAACATTGCGGTCCTCCATGCCGGAGATCAAAGACAGATTTCTAACTACCAATCCAGTGAAACCAATTTATTGGGTTTATTGCAGTGTAGGGCTTTGCATGGACTAGGTAGCTTTGAGACTTCTTTGTTTTAAGTGTGCTGAGGACAAATTAGCAGGAAAAAACAGAATGGGAGTTTCCCATGAAAGGTTAAATAACTCCTAGTAAAAGGGCCTGTCTCCTAATGTCACCAGTTACAGTAGCATCTATCTGTCCAGCAGAACATACTTGTTCAGTTTTGGAAAAGTTAATTGATTACTAATATTAAAGATTTGAAACAGCCGCATCCTCACAAATTGTTTGTGTTCACCAGGTTAAAAAAAAAACAGACTAAAATTTAAAAGAACAAGTGGCTTCTTATTCCTTTCCTTAAGACACCTGAAAAGTCACTTCTGAGCTACCCTCTGAAAAAAATCAGATCTCAGTGAAGGGACCCAAGTCTGGTGGCCAGAAATTGTTGAAAGTTTCCATCCTTTTAAAATTATTCTTACTTCATGCTTGACTTGTAAATAAATTTTTATAAAATTCTATCAGGTTGGTACAGATATTCCTGAGCGTGAAACAGGAGTATTCTTGGCAGCCACAGAAAGTACTTATTGTAGCCTGTACTGGAAAACTTAATCTGAAATTCTAGATAAGCACACCCTGTTGTACTTCCACATATTGTTTTTCTAATATTCACAAGAAGTTAATAATCCTCCTCCCTTCATGTTTTCACCCCCAAAATCAATTCAAAACACTTAGAGAATATTGTTAAATTATTTTGCCACATATGGCATTCCAGTGTCCAGCTTGTGCTCTTGCATATACATTGCTATAGCAAATCTCCATATATGTACAAGACGCTAGTTTACCAAATTTACCAATTAGGCTGCTCTTGACATACAAATCAGTATCTCATACAACTTTTTATAGGTTCGTCTACAAGTTCAAAATGTAGAGAAACCTCT
Organism: Burhinus oedicnemus; assembly: GCA_008921705.1. NCBI lineage: Eukaryota > Metazoa > Chordata > Aves > Charadriiformes > Burhinidae > Burhinus > Burhinus oedicnemus. The sequence goes on along the minus strand of VFFE01006453.1, from coordinate 599,427 downwards.
CTACCGTGGGACCTTCCATTGCTTTCAGTCCATCATAAAGCAAGAATCTGTAAGTACAAAATGAATGCTTTGCATATTTTGTATCTTCATCTATCAGAAGGGTGGGAAAGCTGTTAAAAAAACTACTACAAATACCGAAGATCAAGAGATAAGCATACTCTGAACCTCACCTGACCAGAGAGCAGATATTGTAGTCAGAAGTTTGCCAGAAACTTCACAAAGATGATCACTAAGTTGGAAGTTAATATTTTGATGTTAACTTTTTAAATAAGGTAGAGTTATTTGAATAGCTAATTTTCCGAGAATCCAAGCAATCTGAGCAATAAGTGAAGAAACTGGTGAGGGTTTTTTTTTCTGCTGAAGCTTTAAGACCATAACTAAAAGGGTGGCTTTATGCTTTTAGCTACTTAAAGTAAAAATTTACAAGGAAACTTTTCTCTGGATGGACTAAGATTATTTTCTGGATGTGTTCAAGTATGTATTTACACTGCTAAAAATGTTCAGATGTTTGTGTCCTAGGCAGTGATGAAATTATTATTACAAAGCAAGACGGTACTGATCTTCTGGCCACTGTTAGAAAGTCAGGGCACAAGGGAGAGCCAGAAAGGCCACGTTCTGCACAGCTGGAGGAGGTTATCAACACCACTGTTAAAAAGGATTTTTCCTTCCTTCTTCCATTAGGCTTTTGGACTTTATAAAGGTATTGGGTCACCAATGATGGGGCTTACCTTCATTAACGCACTTGTGTTCGGTGTACAAGGAAACACACTTCGTGCTCTTGGAAAAGACACTCCTCTAAACCAGTTCCTTGCAGGATCAGCAGCAGGGGCTATCCAGTGCGTCATCTGCTGTCCCATGGAGTTGGCAAAGACAAGAATGCAGCTTCAAGGAACAGGTGAATACAAACTAAAAATGAAGAACTACAAAAATTCTCTGGATTGTTTGATCAAAATCTATCGAAAGGAAGGGCTGAGGGGTATCAACAGGGGCATGGTCTCTACCTTCATAAGAGAGACTCCAAGCTTCGGCTTTTACTTCCTGACCTATGACTGCATGACCAGGTATTTAGGCTGTGAAGCTGAAGACAATTATGTTATTCCCAAACTGCTGTTTTCCGGGGGGATGTCGGGAATCGTGTCCTGGCTCTCCACCTATCCCATGGATGTGATCAAATCCCGGCTTCAGGCCGATGGAGTTGGAGGTGTCACACAATACAAGGGCATTTTAGACTGTGTCAGAAAGAGTTACCATGACGAAGGCTGGAGGGTGTTCACAAGAGGTCTTACTTCCACACTTCTCCGTGCTTTTCCTGTCAACGCAGCTACCTTTGCTACTGTCACTGTGTTCCTAATGTATATGAGGTCAGAAGACAACCTTCGTGAATGTGACCCAGGTCCAGTAATCCAGCAGCCTTCCAGTTTGTGAACCTCACCTGTTTGTTCTCCTGATCCAACGCCTGGCTGGTTGGGTTCTTTTTAAACATAAACACTTGACGCACACAAGTGGTGTAAACGTATGCTATCTGTATAAAGAATTCCTAAACGTGTCAGAGTAGGATTTCATCTCATTACTTGTATAAACAGCATATTGCCTTATTACGGACTTCGTATCTAGTGGTATGCAAGTAAGACGGGGACCTGCCTTTAGAAAGTACTGTACAGTTGTGGCTCCAGGAGAGGATCTGGAGAATGTTGTAGTACCAGAAATCAGGTTTTCTTCCACTCGTGCTCTGAATGACTGAGTTGAGTTGAATGCAGAAGCGTTTTCAGAAAAGAAATGCTCTTTTTGTATGTAACAGGAGTAAGTAGACTTCTCTAAGGTGAAGTAGGGGGAGGAAATTAAGTGTTGGAGGCATTTTGCAGGTAACCCTGAACTGTTTTAAGACATATGCTAGCATTCAGCTAGTCATGTGTTTTACTTTTCCTCTGCTTTTATATGTCAGTGGTTTTAGTAGCACCTTTGTTCATACTGGTTTGCTTAAAAAAAAAAAAAAAAAATTTGTTCCTAAATTACTCCCTTACGTTTCAGCTTTGAATAAATGTCTGAAGCCCAAAGTTAGCATCTGCACTCATATGCATTTGTTCCTTTAAATCTCAAGGCTTGTAAGGCTTTAGGGAAACTCAAATTTAGTAAGATTGATGTTATTTACCTTCACCTCTATTTCTCATTTTGTGGGTGCACGGACCATATTGCCTAGATTCAACCCAAGTAGACTTTGTTCTCTGAAGTTAATGCAACTTTCCACCACTTCTCCCAACACAGCAGCCAGTGATGTACAGAAGGCAAAGTCCTACCTGTGGTATTGCACAACATGTTCGTGGGTGCAATGTTAGCTTAGCAGCTTGAAGTATTGTAGAAATACGTATGTCTTTAGAACTGGAGGTTTCATACCTTTCCAGAAAATAGGGGTATAAGTGTCTGAAATGGTTGGTGTTCAATACACTTGCATTATGAATTTAAACAATGCTGATTGTTATGTATTCAGTTACAGTGCTACTGAAAAGACGACTGAAAAGGATTTTGGAGAATTTTCTTTTTACCTTAATCCACTGTGATTTTTTTTTTTTTTTAGCAGTCTGTTCAAGAGGGATTACATTAGTCAAAGAGCTAAAACAGTTACTTAAGATTTGGAATAAGAGCTACACATATTTGGCACAAATAGCCAGGAAGAAGGGGTGCACATGTGTGAGGAATGTTCTAAAACATATAAAACTAATTCAAGTAAGTACAGCTTGTTACACACTTTTGGTTGGGACAAGTGCAATATGTGTTTAATTTATATGAATTTTCTAAAGAAATCTTATTTCATAGCATTTTGCACTGTAACACAGTATGCTGGAGAAACCTGTAAAACTGGTATGTCTTTTTATACCTTGGAGGTATGTTGGATGTTTTAGTGCCTACTTGCACTGAGATTCAAATTGAATGTTAAATCTGTCTACTAAGCTGCATATGCACAACTCACAGCAAAGACCATTTACACCTTTGTACAGTAGTCTGTAATTATTGTATATAAAATTGAGGGAATAAATTTTTTAAAAATTTTGACCTTGGTTCTTTGAAGTTTCTTATGTTTCACTCAGATGCTTCCTCATGTTAAATCTAGCTTGCAAGAGGGTGGGGTTTCTGGCTTTTGCCTGAAGAAACTTGTTCCCCATCTGCCTTCCATGCACCACCAGAAAGGGCAGTGCCTTGCTCTGGCTTAGAGCGTATCCATCAGTTCATTGAAGCAAAGAAGGGAAGCTGCCTGAGCTCGCTTCTTCAAATCGATCTTCTCAGGGAGTACCTCACTTGCAGATATTACCGGTACTAAGAGAACAATCCTGCTGTTAGAGCCAGAGAGCTGGTAGCACGCTCGGACCCCTCATAGTCTGCTTTTATTTGGTTTAAGCAGTGCTGATCAGCAGCAAGGCTGTACAACTGCAGAAGACAAGTCTCAGGTCCCTGTGGAGTCACATCAGAATCAAAGACCCGGTCTGCTAACAGCACTGTTCGTACCTGAATCAGAATAACCCTCGGCTCTAAGACACACTAGTTAAGCAAAAACCTTTGTAGGTTTTTTGGTTTTGGATAGCGCAATTAGTCCAAAGAACATCAATATTCCAAATAAAAAGCCACGTGGGAAAAGCAGGATGATTTGTGTTATGACCATGAAAAAGACCCCTCATTGCTGCCGAGAGGTTATTTCAGTACTGGCTCCACTAATTCATCGTCTTAAAGGGTAGATACACAGGACAAAAAAAAAGCCCTGTCAAGCATCAGTTTACTAGATCGGAAAAGGGAAAGGCCACCACTTCTCCAACTAACCGTGACCAGGGGCAGGTCCAGTCCAGTATCTCCTGTTCTCTCAGCAGGAGCAACAACGTTGAACTATGGTACAGAAACAAATCCTTGGAATAGGCAAACAGTGTCTCCCTAGAAGATAGTAATACCCTTAAATCAGAAAGGGCTATGCAATGTTTTTCTTGCAGTATTTACTAAAACATTCTCTCCAGAAATTCCTCTATCTGGAACTTAAAAGGAATACTCAGTAGCAGACACTGGAGCTTACTCCACAAGCCTAAGAGGAGGGAAAAAGCCAGCTTTCAACCTAGTCTGATGTCAGTTGCTTGAAATCTGTGTGACTCCTAACTAATAAATCGAGCTAGACAATAGCCTCAGCCTTTTTAAACATGATTCAGTTCCTTCCTGCTAGATTTTTGATATGTCAGGCAAATTAGCCAAGTCAGACAGAACTGTATTCTGCCTCCCCAGATCCTCCTTCCCACAAGCATCATGGTACTGGGTTGGAGATGCTCTAAGCAACCGAGGGGAATAAGAAGTTAAAACTCCCTGAAAGTTAAACTCACCTACTATCAAGTCCCCATGCTCTACTCTTTCTTATGACCCGTGCTGCCACTGGATGGGTCATACCAGTGTTACAAGTTGCAGTCACAAATAAGCTCGAGTAAGACAAAAGAAAAAAAAAAAAAAAAGCACCCAGGTACAACCTTTCCAAGTTTTAAAGAAGTAATTATAGTAAAACTCCTGGGGTGAAATTCAGTTCATTTATCATGTCTGCAAATGCAACATGACAGTATTTATTTTTTTTTATTCTCTCTTCCTTGCCTTTCTTCACATACAGCTTGTTTACAGTTCACATGAAAAAGCAGCAAGACATTCAAGGGGTGAAAACCTGTACATTGCAGGTGCAGGACAGGTAGCATACTCAGAAAGTTACTAAGACATTAAGTGTAAAAAGTGGACCTTGCAGAGATGTGTTTGTTCTGTGAAATCAAATATATTTACTATTATATGCTGGAAAGCAGGTGTTAACAGCTGTTGTTAGCCAGACTTTTGAGCTGTGGATAGTTAAAGAACAACTGAAAGCCCAGAAGTGCGCCAAACCACCTTAGATTAGCAGAAGGTATTATTAAATCCCTCTTCTCCCAGAAAAACAGCCAGAGAAAATAGAAGCTTACCCAAGGCAACATGCCGTATCAAACACCACAGCCATGGAGGCAGATGAAGGATCTAAAGGACCCCATGACTCTGGGAAGCACAGCAAGAGAGCAGAGAACCAGAGAACTCGTTGGGCCAAACCTTGTGGAGACAGAATTTGAAACCAAGAGGAAGCAAACCGCTTCTTTCAATATTCAGGAATTTATGTATGTTCATGGACAGTGGCGGAGGAAAGCAGAGGAAAAGAATCCATTTTCATCCTCCCAGTGCAACTGGTTTGCAATTTTTTCTACTAGTGTTGTCCTTGCTAATTACAAAAATGGTTATCACTAACAGGAAAAAAACCCTATTACTGACATCATATGCACAATAATACATATGCTACACAGCAAAAACTTGTCTACTCATAGTTTATTATCAGTTTTAACTGATTTGACCTAGAATGGGATTTTAAGGTATACAGTTTCATCAACAAATAAATTGAAAGCGAGCAAGGCAAGGTCTGCGCTGAAAAGTAGCAGCCTATACATTGCTATAACTGGAAGAAAGGCAAGTTCTAATGTCCACAAAACATTCTTCAGGTCTGTAAAATTTTACATCTAACACAGTTAAATTGCTTCTTGGTATCATTCACTGTTATACTTTATCATGACTGCTTTTTCTTACTGAAAGAAATCCTCCGTGTTTTTCACTAATAGTAAAATGGAGTTGTACCATTCCAACCACATCCATGTGCCAATCGGTAAAATACGAAAATCCTAATGAAGCTTGACCTCACGGTCTGCATTTTTTGCTAAATACACCAAAATAGGAAGAATTGTTGCTAGAGCAGTTTGACTTGGCTAGAATAAAGTTTATGAAAGAAAATCAGTATTCTTTTTCTGCTTGTCTTAAGCAGAGATTTATCCTAGATGAGGTAGATGAGGTGTTGCAATCAACCAGGCCACGTACCTTCTTCCTTGTGCACTGATGTAGATTCTTCCTTAAGTGAAAATACAACAGGTAATTTTCAAACAGGCGAGTAATAAAGTTCAAGCTCTTTAACTGCAATTAAAGGAGATAAAAGTAAAAATAACTCTCTTACCCTTGATTTCCTCCAGGCAGATACCTGCTTCCCTGCCAGTTCATTACTGACAGACTGTACACTTTCATTTCACACTCTGGAATAAGTTGAGATGAAATCTCCTATCCCTAACCTATGCAAGAGGAAAGAATAAAAACAAACAAACAAAAAAACCACACAAGAGGAAAACCTGAAGACCTGCCATAGTATTTCTCCTTACAATCCATTTCCAAACCATAAGCATTTGTATGCCTTTTCAAGCTATGGGAGTCACTGGATTCATATAAATCCATTGGAAGTTCGCTCAAAGCACTGGTTAAGATTGAAGACTGAAAGATTTTATATCCAAAGGCCAAATCTTCTTTTTTCTCAGCAAAACAGAAATGTGTTGAAAAATAAGTCAAAATAAGCTGCATGATGCCCCACATCAAAAACTCTGTGAGCCAAAATTGCGATTGGCAACATTAGTGAGGTCCTTGGCAAGCATCTTGCAGCTCTGAAGGACACCTGACTATGAGCCCTTAAATCAAAACATTAAGACAGGGTTTTCTACAATTTGTCTTGCTGAGAGGAGCTTTAGCTGAAGCACATCAGGACATATGCACTCACCAAGCTTTTTTGTGTATGGATTTTCCACTATTTAACAAGAAGTCAATCTTATGCCTCAGTCTTTATCTGTGCTATGATTTATCTCAAAAATATACCTGTCATTCACAAACAACGTCCCTCTGAAATACACCTTTACTGTGGGCCTGCTCCAGCGAGAGAACCAGTTTACTCCAACACCTGTCCTGCAGCCTCTGCAATGGCCTTGCAAACATTATGAGCAGCAACACCCCGATGGAAAGTCGAACGGCGAGGCCCCAACTGCCTCAGGTGACCTTAGACTTCTTAGGAAGCCACTGCTGGAGTGAAACATTGGTGTTCTACATGTCTACCAGCTAACCAAAATAGCCACTTACAGTTGAAAGCACGTTCATTAATAATACGTCATTAGATCTCCACATTTCTCTTTAAAGATAATTTGATATTAATATTGGATGTATGGATCCCCTAAAAATATACGATCCATGCCACACGCAACAGTTTCTATTTTCAGTCTTTATTTTCATTGCTTTGCTGATGCTTTTTACGAATGCACAAGTACACTTGCACTTTCAGAAATCAGTAGTTGTACCTCTTATTCGCCTGCCCTGGTGTGTGGGAACTTGCTCTTTGACGTCCCAAGTCTGTCAAGACCTACTGAACGCTACAGGACACCCTACACGCACTTGACCTCGTAGAGGTATCCTGACATTTTGCTATTGTGTCTGCTGGTCACGCTGCACAAACTGGTAATCCACTGCCATCTCCTGGCAGACTGCTGTTCAAGAGTACCTGTACAGACTGAAATAAAGCATTGATAGATGCGACCTAGCATCAGCCTGACGAGAAAGAAATGACACACTTAAACCTACAAGAACACTTAAGATAAAAGTGGTGGCAAGAGAAGCATCCAAAAGTCCTGCAAGGACTCCATAGACTCGCCATCCCTTTCCCTCCTTCCCCAAATTGACCAATATTTCTACAGAACTTCAGGATTGCTCCTGAAGAGCTTCCAATTTACAGAGGAACCTGGTAAGAACAGCAGCTCGCAAGAGGGATATTATGTCCACACCCTACAGAAGGAATGGCATCCAACCAGCATCCATCTTGAAGGTTTTCTGTTAGAAAAAAAAAGTATCAGAAGACTTAAGAAAACCCTGGAACTGGAGCTGTCTAAAAAACAGTTGCTTTAAGTGATCTTACTTGCTTGCCTACAACGAAACAGTGTTTTTCCACTAGTTTAGAGGAAGCAAGGACCTGAAAAAATTCACTTGAACACTTATACCGAATCTGATACACTTTCTCCAAAAGGAAATTCAATATTGTCCAGACTACGTCCACAGAAACAAAAGGATTGAAAAAAATTCTAAGCAAAACTGCCTTAATAATATAGGATGATTGTGAGTACACATAAACTTGCCTAAGCTGCTTTAATTTAGGCAAAAAGAATGAAAATGAGTAAAGGACCACTGATTAAATTACCTTACAAAATGAAGCCAGTAGCCATCCAGGTGGCATTTAAGCATTGCTGTAAAGCCACCTTCACACTTAGCCGTTTGCAACTTGATACTAGATCAATTCATATGATAGAAATGAATCCCGAGTCTTGTGATAATACAAGCACATGCATTCCTCCTCCAATTTGTTTGCACCTTTACGCATCACCATGTAGATGTTTCTGCTTGTTGTGTTCTACAGTGGGGTCTCACACCCTCCTCCTCACATCGCTTTCCCATTTTTTGCCCTGGGACTGCCAAATTAGGCTGATAGAACAAACCCTTTCACTCTTCCCAAGAGAAGTGCTACGTTTTAACTACTCCATTTATACAGCTATGAATAAACATACTGGTACAAAGTCCAACTTTTAATTTTGTTCCTGACTGCAAAATTTACACCCAACATTGTTTTGAAATCCACCCCATGTTCTGCAGCTTTCAAAGGACCTTTGATTTCTCCATAGCTTTAAGCAATACAGGAACATCAGCGCAGTTACTAAGAATTCAAAGCTAACACAATTTGCTGCCCTCCTCTTCTCAAGCCACTCTAACACAGAATTATGAAAGGTGCTGTACAAATGAAAAACTTACTATTTCAAAGTGCCATCATTATAGAACAACTGGATCAACCAACATCAGCAACAGCTACTACTTGACTGGTTAGACTTCCCAGACTGATTTGTCTAGCAGCCCTGACAAAAATACCCATTTTTCTCCATTTCTTCAAGGCATTAAGGAACTGCAATTTGAAGAATGCGAATCAGCACGTACTGTTCTCGAGTTTGTCCATCTTAACTGAGTAGAAAGACTAATCAGTCCCATTTCTTCCAAGGCATGCACTGATAAAATATCCTGTGAGCACCTGAGGGCCAGTGATGACCAAGTGGAAACACCTTTTATCACCACTTTTATCATTCCTCTTCATCCTAGCACTTTGAAGGGATTAGCTTTATTCAAACATTTTAAAGCCTCAATAATTTTGCCATTTCTGTTAACTATCGCTTCTTTAGCTTTTTACTTACTGTGGAATTAGCAGAGGGAAAGGATCTCATCTGCCTTTAAAACCACATTACTGCTGACAAGCTACGTTGTTAGAACATGTTTAGTATTTGGCTTTGTTGAGTGACAATTTGTGGCCGCTGTAGGGGGAAAAACAAAGTGTCAAATTGCACTACCTCAATTCAACAGTGAACCTCTTCAAAAAGAAGATAACTAAAGTGAAATGCAAGTTCAGCTGAGGTCCTGGCAGAGGAAGGAGTTCTCAGTTCTGTTTCACTAAGAATTTACTCCGTGTTTCACATCTGTACCTGGGCTCCTCCTTTTCACGAAAAACAATCTCCAGAAGTAATAGGTATTTAGGTTCAGTTTGTTTTGTATTTAAAGCAGGACCTACTGCATCCAGCGGACCACACACACAGCTAGAAGAGTCTATAGTCAGTTCTACCTTTTAAAAAAATGGCCTGAGTCCAAAAGGCACACAGCTGCAGAATTTCATACAATCATAGAATGGCTTAGGTTGGAAGGGACCTTAAAGATCATCTAGTTCATCTAAAGATCAACCCCCCTGCCATGGGCAAGGACACCTCCTACTAGACCAGATTGCTCAAAGCCCCATCCAACCTGGCCTTGCAGGTTGTGTCCTTCCATTTCAACAGCAGGAGAACCAGGTAAGGTATTATGAAATGTAAGATCAAACGAGCAGTAGAACAGGCATGAGTAAGCATTTACATCTTTTGCCAGCTTTAAAACCACTGGCTGGCTACAATTCCGTCACCCCTCAGACTGTCCTCTGCTTACCTGAACTTGCTCACAAATTGGTGGTATAACGCAGGAACTTGTCAACAGTAGGCTGGCAATGATGGTTTCTATTCTCAAAGCCTGCAGTTTCTTCACTGAAAATCCATGACGAGTATGCTGGAATCAACTAAGCATGATGTTTTAAGAACAAGATGTACCAATCATACTTTCAGCGCTTAAATAACTTACAGAAGCTGCTCAATGCAAGTATTTATTCATACCCAATACGTAATGAACTAGATACAAAGCCAGATCTTTCATGCTACTAAGTGTTGCTACTTACACTCGGGAGTGTATTGAATGCTACTGATTTGAGGTCTAGATGAAAATTTTTCAGATGTCTCTCTGTAACCAGATGTAATATAACTAGGGGCAATACAAGTTTCAGTTTCCAGTTAATCCTCAAATGAGCATTTAACATAAATAATTTAGTCTCAAATGTATGTTCAAGGATGAACTACTGACACCATCAAGGAATCTCTTTACCTTGCAATTCCATAAAACGGGTACCACTTTATGACACAGGAAAGCAAACTTCTGTACAAGCCTAACACCATCATATATACTGTTTAAGAAAAAAATGTAGGGTCAATTAGAACTAGACTGAACTGATTTTATTTCCTTCCAAAAAGAATAGACACTAATTTAACTGTACACAGAATTTAATTTAACTATAACTATACAAGTTTCAGTATACTGTCCTGTTCAAAATTGCTTACATTAAAAAAAAAAAATACTGCCAAAATTCTAATGCATACTTTACAATTAAATGCCCCAGTTTTCCTTCTACCCCTCATAACCTCAGACTAGAGCTGCAGTCTTCAGATTAAACTTATGTACAGATGAAAACTCCCTTGCTCTTAAGTGTAGTTTCGTTATTACCCATGTTTTTTCCACTACCACTGAAACAGGACTCAAAAGTAAGTTTTACCGTATTAGCAATGAAAAATATGATGAACCTTGTAAGAACAGAATTCAGAAAAAGATTAACAACAGTTTTTACTATATTAAAATGTCACATCCCTCTAAAAAGTAATACTTATGCATTTCTGTGCATATTATGTTTATTAATCCATCACATTTTACTATAGTATCTGCAAATTTCTTACTTTGAACACTCGAACAACTGAGTAGTAACCACTTTTAGCTAGACCATCAAAACTCCATCGAGTTCTCTGAGAACTCTGCGTTCCTGTTTTGAAACAAAAGGTGTCCAGTGAGGTTCCAAGAATCGTCAGCGTTATACTCAGTCAAACAAGTTAGCCAAAAGAAAAAGACAATTTTCTTTTTTTACTGGTACGACCACTCAAACCCTACCGTTCCCCCACTATCTATTGTTATTGCATTTAAACCTCCAAGACTTCTTACCCTGACTAAAAACGGTGCCCATTTAGCTATTTACTGTACTGTTTTACCTAGTTGCTGTCCAGGCACGCTGAAAACTTTCCCCTACACTGCCAAGTCTCCAAATCCACCATTCCAGTTAATGGAAGTCTAGGTCACTCAAAAACAGAATTAGAGTCACCAATTCTGTTTGGGTATACCACCTGATGTGGCACTATGTAATCTGATCACAAATCATTGCAATTGAATGAAAAGTAAAGGAAACTTGAGTTTATTTAGCTTCCAATCTCTGGGAGGTCAAGAGGAACTAGGATTGCTCTGGACAACAAAAGAAAATAGACTGTGCTTACAGATCATTTTCTGCCATATTCTTTCTTTAGGACCACTGTTTTATTGTTGCCCTTTCTATTACATGGGATGTACATATTATCAGGTGTTAATAAAAGGTCAGTGCCTGTACAATACATTCTACAACTGAGCACCACTTTCCGTAACTGAACAGGCAAAGAAATTACACTGAACATCAGCATCTGGCAGTATTTCTCCAAAAAAAGTGACTAAAATGGGTTTAAATTGATTAACACTATTAAATCACATCTAATATTTGATACTACATGATTTCATTACAGCTATACGATACAATTATACAAAATGTGTTAACATCAAAGAATACAACCAAAATTAAGATAGCAAACAAAACCTATATAACTTTTTTTCTTTACAGGAAAATACTTTTGAAGTATGCATGTAACTGCCCATTCTTTTAAAGAAAATCTACCGCAAGCAAAGTTATCAACCTCCAGAAAAATCACACATAGCATTACTACGCATATCCCCAAAAAGTGTACAATATGCACACTTGGAATACAAAATTAAAAAAATTGTAAGCAACAGGTGAGCTTCATATTTATAAGAATGTGAAAAGAAGTCCAATTTTAGCACTGTTGTATAAAGAATTGTCTTTTTTGATGCAAGTTCATGAACTGACCCCTCCGGTTGGGGCCACACTTTACAAAACACCGTGTTCTTGAAACGGGATTACAGAGCAAGGTAGAGCATCTTAGCAACGTCACCTTAAAGTTTTTTTTGCGTTTTTTTTTTTTGCTTTTTATTTACTACTTATCAAAACACGTCCTTTAGGTTTGTAGGGTTCTTTTTTTAAAATTCTTTCCTAGAAACAATATACAAAGGGGAGGCATATTTATTTCCAATTCATACTCCTGTAAGATGCTTTGAGTTCAAGAACTTTCTCTTCCAACTCTCACTGGTTGTTTTTGGCCTTAGCGTGTGTTAAGATGTGAGATTTCAGGTTAGTTGATTGCGCAAACTTCTTATTGCAGCCGTCAAATGGGCAAACATAGGGCCTGTCGCCAGTATGAATTCGCACATGTGTGCGTAAATTGAAGTCCAGTGAAAAACGCTTTCCACATCCTTCAAATGTACACTGTTGAAAGGAAAAGACATATGCCATTAGCTAACAAAATAGTACCTATTTCAATTGTTGATTAAAACACTATTCTTCTTTAAATCACTAGACTACACAAACATGAAGCTATATGCTGAAGACTATTATAGGTGAAGCTGTGGACATCACGTGTAAACTGCATTAAAAATAAAATGAATGCTTCAGGTTGTTTTACCACAGTAGTGTACCTACTTTCAAAGAGGGAAATAACTTCCAGCTTGCAAGCAAAGGCTTTCACTAAAAACACCTTTCTCTGCATCTAAAACAGTATTTTGCTACACTGTACTAGAAAACAGAAACAATGTTTCAGATCAGAATTGCCCCCTTTCAGTGATAATTTGCTCATTTTACCAGCTTTACTTTAAAGATGGGCTTGGAATACAAAGGGCAGCATGTTTAGCAGTAAATATTTATATTTACCATACAACAGATCCAGCATACACATCTAAGTGAATGCCTAAGGACTGCAAATCAAGTTTCTGACATAATTTATTTTAAAAAAGTCAACAGAAAATACGTATCTTAAACATGTACTGGAGAACACAGACAGGCTCAAGACTACGAATACCTGTAAAGAAGATTTAAGGAGTATCATAGGAAGTAGGCAGGGGACCTCAGGTGGCAGAAGCTCAAGTGACTTGATATGAATGGAAAGAGATTCAGTGACTACCATCATTTTGCTGAAAACTGATTAATACCCGCTACTGAAAATTAGTATCATGAGTCAACTGAGCAAACAGCCCTGAGTCTCAGTTGTCCACAAGTGCCAAGCTGAAAAGATGAGGAGAAAGAGACATTTTCCTCATTCACTAGTAACTGCAGACTTCATTTTTAAAGTGGGTAACTTTACATCATATTTTGGAAGCTATCTCCCACGTACATACAATTTGCTAATTTCTAACAAAAGCCCATGGAAAAAGTTAAGTGATAGCCTAATTAGCTTAAGGGGACTTCCAGTTTTTGAGGTGGTCATTCAGTGCCTCATTGGATTTTAGAAAAAGACATGGTATCCCCGAAGTCATATGGAAGCTAGGTTACAGTTACGGCCTACACATGTTTACCAAATAAAACATGGTACTTATATCTGGAGGTTAACAATACCTGAAAGGGTTTCTCTCCAGTATGAACTAGCTGATGTCGCTTTAGTTTTGAGCTCTCCACAAAGGCCTTGCCACATTCTGCACATACGTGTACTCGAGGGCCATGAGTGTGCAGATGCTTCCTCATGGCAGAGTTGTCCCTGAACATCTTTGTGCAGCCCTTAAAAAGAACAGTGAAACTCAATTAGTAGACAAGCTAGTTCTGATAAAGAAGGTTTTATTTGCTACAGCACAAGCATTTAAAGTGCTTTTATATCCTGAATATTTTCTTAGAAGTTGGCCCTGAAAAGGAGACCCCTTACTTTTATTTAAAAAAAAAAAAAAAAAAAAAAAAAAAAAAAAAAAAAAGCAATACCAAGAAAACCAATCATTTGAAAAGCTGACCAAAAAAAACCCCAAAAAACCCAATCCCAAACAAAAAACCCCCAAACCCTCTCCTCACTTAGTATTATGAACCATATGCAGTCAAATGAATAACAGGACATTTTCATGGAGAAGATGCAGCTTTGATAGAAGCAAATGAATAAACGAAACAAAAGCACTTACAGTTTCAGGGAGGGGGGGGAAAACAAAACAAAAGACAAATGATAATTCATGGATACCTATGGTACATTCTTCAGTGTGCCATATTCTGAGTACTATAATATATGATACAGTCTCTAAGACACCACAGATTATTCTCTAGTACCAATTTGTATGTGCACCACTCCATCTCCCAACATTCTGTCCTCTTCCCTCACCTTCCTGAGAATAAATGGAGCAAGAGGGTTTCCAGCATGTAAGAGCTTACAGAAACTACCTTGTCCAAATTGGCAGCAGCAGATTGATCACTACCACCTTGAGATAAAAAGAGATTGCCACTGCTTCTACAGTTTAAACCTACAAAGTGATACTGGGCAACTAAATAAAGTAGGAGAATCTCTGAGTTAGCGCCAACTCCACCTAAAAGCAAAAGATACTCACATTAACTCAGGTACAGCATCGTAAGTCTTAATCTGGGATCCATGCTGCATCGACAAAGGAATACTACTTTTGATTCCAGAGTACACTTAAGCCAGCAGTGACCTGGGGCTCTCTTTACCTGATCTTTCTATACCTTTTTTTCATTTTGTCTTCCTCAAGGTTCAAAACACCTCATAAAATCCTATTAACAACTGTAAATTCTATCTGTACTCCAAGTGATGCTGTTTAAATTTACATAAAACTAGTCTACCAACATCACTCTTATGAGGCATAAAATTCAACAACAAAACCTACAGGAACGTTCAATTGCTAATCTTAAATTCCACAGGCTTCCTCTTCGGAAATTTTATTTTTTTTTTCAAAACTAATAACCACACTTAAATATGCCTTATTTCTTAAAAAAGATGGAGATGCCACTTTCAGGAAGAGTTCTCTCTTCAGGTACTAGAATTTCTTTGGCTGAATTAAGCAGTGTTGTGCTACAACACATTTTTTCTGTTGCACACAACAGAACTGGGTGGGGCAAAGCAGCACCAAAATAAACATACCATCGACTTCTTTTGCATTTATTTCAAAGCCCGTGCTTGCCTGAGAGGAGCCGTTACATATTCTACAATATTCTCCTTTTCTAAACTGAAGTCATAAATGCACAAAGCCTAGAAACACTAGAAGAGACAAAATGGAAGGACAGAATATTCTTTTTTTCCCTATTCAGATGAAGTTGAGGCTATGAAAAAGTAAATCAAAGAAATGAAGGCAGCAGTCCTTGTTATTGTAAGGAGTAACTGTCACTGTATCTCCACATACTACACTACAATAAAAACATGACCTTGTAAAATGTGAAGAACTGGAAATCAACACAAATGCAAAGAGGAATCCAGCAAATTCCTTAGACTATGGCTGTCAGAAAGAAGCCTTCTATTCATGCTCTCTAATGTGCACTATTAGTTAATCTGTCCTGATTCTTTCCTTAGGCTCACACTTATCTAGACCAGAAGCCAGCAAGATTGTATTTGTCTTTTTTCATTACAGACTAAGTCAGCTAACAGAAGCTCTACAAAAGCTGGATAATGCAGTAAAGCTAGATGCTACCAGTCTAGGTGACTGGCAACATTTATTCAAGACAGAGGCTTCCCGGCTACCAGTGGATCAGAATCATATCTCCAAGATGCCTCCCTCTCTCTCTTTCAAGATGATGCACCTTCCAGCTCTGTGGAATGTAATTCAAAGCCTTCCAATAATGCTGACTTTGGCATCTGCCCCATAAATTGCCGATTCCTGATCTAGACTCCAAATCTGTCACAGTTTCCAAGCAGAGGATATATAGATCTTAGGAACGTACTTTGAATAGCTCTCAGAACATTCTTTCAAGTATGTATTCTTGGGTGGCAGGAAATCACAACAGTAAAACCAGGTTAGGGACTGTGCATCATGGTTACCAGAAGATTAGGGATGCACTAACCTTAAGACAAGGAATGGGAATAATATATTATTCAGTAACAGGTTTTTAAGGAAGCCTCTAAAACATGACAACTAAAATGCAGTTAACTAAGTGTAGTCTATTAACAGTAAGATATTTTAGCTATTCATTCTCAAGAGAAAACATCAATACAAAATTCTGGTCTACAAATCACTACGTGCTCAGAAGCTGAGCACTTCACTTACTTTGTGAGGACAAGCTATCGTTCGCGGAGCATCGTCTTCTTTAATTTTTCTTGGTTTCATTCTGAAAGATAAAAAAACCCCCAAAACACAGCACATTAGTAGAAAAACATTAGTAGACAGCTCTTCTCCCCTAACTGCCTACGTAACGCACACATTTATTTGATAGTATTATGTGCATCAGTAGTACTATAATATTACCAGTATAATTTGGCATTTGGAAAGTTCAGCTTTTCCAGAAGGACCTCTCAAATACAGAGCAAGACATTTAATACTACCTTCCTACTTCTTTGAATATGTGAAAAAAGAGGGTTTTTTTCTGATTTATACTAATTTTAATTAGGAGGTTTTGTTTGAAAACTCATTTTTTGTTGTGCCAGTAGCCATGAGGTTTATTTATCTTCACTTCCTCTCCATCCCTGCACCAGGACATGAAGGACAGAGTAGCCTCAATCATTCTTCAGTACTTTCACCACACAAGACTTCAGAAGAAAACTCTACAGAAGCAGGGAAGGAAGGCAAGTTGTAGAATCTACTTAGTCAATGTAGACATCCATTATAACCACAGAAACTGCAATTATTCTTAATTTAAGCTACTGTACACGTGGATTCCGCTCTCGGCACCTGACAAGCAATCATATATTTACTCTTGGTCGCTGATAGGGATCTTCACCGCTACTTTATGGGTGCAATTAGTCTCCATTGACGACATAAGGAGCCCAGCAAACTATTGCTTGCATGAGTTAGGTGTTTCAAATACAGTAAGACTCCCTGTAGAAAACAATGTTAGAACAGTCCTGCTGTAACAACCACCCGTCTGAATGTCAGAGAAGAGTCAGCTGTGTGGATGCTATTCTGGGGAAGTGCACTGCACTTTTACCTATTTTTATTTCTCAAACCTGTAGTGCTGTCTTCAAAAAATAAAAAAGAAATGGCTTTTCTCCTCCTTCTGGTGAAGGTAGGTATGTGACAATAAATGCAACTCATACGGCTGGAGATTCCCTTAGGTAAGTAATGAGATTTTGCACATTCCAAAACATGGCTGTAGCAGGGGAGGCTAGCCTGTTTATGTGAGTTCCTGAATGACTTCTCCTGGTAATACAGTACAAGATAGTTCTGTATGACAAGGTAGCTACACAGGATAGCTAAGTTAAACAAAAGGTTTTCAGGTGTACTCTCTAGTCTCAATGAAACAGATATGGCTGGCTTGAATTTAACAGAAGAATTAGAATTACCAGAAACACTATTCTTAACATTAAGAAGGAGAGGAGTCTGTTGCTATCCAAAACAGTTTTAATCTCCATGAGTTCAGTTCCTGGAAACAGATATGGAAGAACAGGGCTGGGGGAAAAGATTTCCAAGCAGTACACACATGTACTTTTTTGACTCCTCTCAGTATTGTGGATGTAGCACAGTTCAAGTGATCACATAGGGACTAAAGCACTTGACAGCCACTTCACAGACACAACATTAAAACCCAAGGATTTAGAGGCTGCATTTGTTCTTTTCTTTGAGTGGACACTTAGGAAACTCCTGATGGCTCAGCTTCTCCAGACTACACCGAATATGTACAGTGCTAACTGAAGAACACTGCAGTCTCCTGCACAGTTAAAAATACAGATGTGACAAAAATATGGAAGCTGGAGAGTATCATATTCAACAATCCTTTCATTTACAGATACTAACTAAAAGATGGGTGTAAGGTACTTGTGTTGACAAAGCTCCGCTTGTACCATCGCCAGCAGCATACCTAAACATTTCATCAGTTTAAGGGCAGAAACATCCTGAACACAGCAAACTATATTGTTCCTGTAGACCAGCCTCTTTATTATCTTAATCTTCCTGGTAACTTTTCTTATTCCAAGATTACAGACCAACTCAGATAACCTTATTGATTAGATTTAATTTATATAATCCAATTGGAATCCAGAATGATTGTGCTGTGTTTAGCTTATGCAGCCTTCTTTAAGTAAAGCATTAAATACCTAATCCAAACAAGTGATTGGGATTAACTGACTGACTATGCTCTCCAGTGAGATTCTAGACTGATGGCACTACAGGTACTGAGGCTATAGGAAACCACATGCACACACAAAGGCTTTCTTACAGTACCCCTACAGAAAGCTTTCAACCACCCTTTGCATGGGATTCTCCTTGTTAGGTCTATGGTTTTTGCAAAAGGAAAAGGCACAGAAATGAGCATCTGTTATGCCAAAATGACGCACAGAAGAATGCTTTGACAAGACAGGACATGAGAGAACATAGCACCATGGTTTAACGCCATCAGAGAACAAACACCCTTAAGGGACAAAGCAGGTGCCAAACCCACCTCCTTTACTTCTAACTCTATCAACTTGTTACATGTTGGCTGAGTCATTCCCCCAGCCCCAAAAAACAAAGCAAAAAACTCCTAGACCCAAGATCTGTGTCCATGACATCATCAGAATGAGTAAAAGCACTATTGTTTTGAACTCTTAATTGACCACCTGTAAAGGGAGAGACTAGACATAAAAGGAATCACTAACGAGATGTGATAAACTAGTGGGCAGCACCTGGGTTTTTTTTTTTTGTTTTTTTGTTTTTTTTTTTAAACTTGGCATAAGACCCCACTGATCATTGTGTTAAATCCTACCTGTAACTCTTGTATATTGCCTCTGGTATTAAGTCAATCTTTGAGAAAGAAATGCTGCAACAGTATCATCCATATCAGGCTGCTGAAGTAGAGTGAGAGGGAAAATACCTTGGCCAGTGTAGTCAGGAAGCTTCTAGATCAGTGTAGTCAGGAAGCTTGAAGGAACCAACTGCAGCTGAACTGGATGGTCATACATGGGATAGACTGGAGCTTCACCATACACCTTACTTTTTTCAGTTCAGTGCCTGAGCAGGGATGTAACATTATGACTGTCCATTCTGGAATAAGCTGACTTTTTAATTTTTCAAGTTTTGTTTCTGAAGTGATGAATACCAGCCCAGCAATATACTTGAATGTAACAACATTTAGCCCCTAATGACTACAAAATGGTAACAAAGTTTAGCTAATAAAGGGGCAGATCTTAAATCTTTTAATTTCTCTTGGAAGTATGGAAAGTGGGCAACTTAAGCTTAAAATACGGAACAAGACTGTGTATAAGCACAGGGTTCCACAGGCAACCAAGCTATTCAAGAAAACAGAAGCAAACACTTCAACAGGAAGAGGTGGCTAACAGTGTCCAGGTCATGTCTCGGTGCCACAGGCAGCAAGAAGCTGCTGGGCCTTTTGCGCACTTGGATGAAAGGAGCGAGGGCACGTACACCACAGGCACAGCTACAACAGATCATTCTGGCAAAAATTCCATCTTGCTCACAATGCTGTGGAATCCATATGGACAATCACTCAAGAATTTAAAGACTTACATATTCAAATGTATTAGAAAAAAGATTTTAGTCTTACTTTAAAATTAACTTTCTGCAAAAGGAGACCAGACTAGAACCTGGGCTGTTGATCTTAATTACACTGTTGCAGGTAGCTCTTGCTGGTGGTTAGACTTTTGGCTCCCACCCAGTAGAGCATCTCTACCAGCTCCGTCCAAGTTTTCTTAGCCTGAAACATTAATCAAAAACAGATCTCTAACACATACCAGTATTTAAAACAACTAGACACACACGTTAATACCTGGGTGGAACTTTTGAAATGGCTGCCTTTGCAGAAAGTCAATTTACATGGCAAGACCAGAATTTTCATTTCTGCAGTGAGTTTAGATGGGCCACACCTAGCAGTAGCAACTGCAGACTAGCTACATGTGAAAAACTAGCAAGTGTACCTTTTGGATCAAGGCACTGGGACACTGCGATTAAAGGCTAAGTCTGTTAGCTTGTATTGAGGGGGCGGAGGGAGGGAATAGGGGACAGCAGAGGGAGCAGGAAGGTATACAACCCAATCGCTTCACAGAACAAGCTCCATAAAAGCACGCTCTCTTATCCATGCATAAAGAAGACTGAGTGAAATCAGAGGTATTAAACCACTCGGTTCCTCCAAATAAAGAAAGTAACTCTGTCACTGTGCAATATCAGAAAGTAACAGCTAACTACCTCCTTTCATCTACCCAGCTGAACTGAAAGAACTGTACCTTGACAGAACCAGTCTCCACCCCAAACATCTGTCAATCTCCACCACCTACTATTGTCTTGTAGATAGATCCAGTTTTAAAAGGTACCCACAGAAACAGCATTAAGGCTAGGAATAAAGGAAATCCATAAATAAAAACCCCAAGTAACAGTATAAAGTTTCCTCTTTGTTCCATCATCTCCCTTTTTTGCCTCTGTTAAATTTCTGTGTTCTCATATCCTTTCTTTTCCCTCTATATGTAAGTCAAACCTAAACAGCATTACTCTCTCTCTCAGGCAACTCCTCTGACACATCCTAGAGGTCTCTGATGACTGGCAGTAATATGCACCTGTGCTGATGACCACATCCCTAAGAATAGTTAAAAGAGGAGGAAATTATTCTCTATCAGCAGAGTCACTGCCACTTCTGACCTCTCTCTGCCACTCTCCTTGTACTGCCCTGCTGAGGCAGAAATAACACGAATGTCATGGCCCTACGCTGCTGCAATAATTCCTTTGTGCTGGAAACTCCTGAAACTGGCTAGACTGGCTTTTGGATAAATAGACAAAAGGGGAGTGGCACAAGGTGTCCTAGGAATCTATTTACAGCCAAAGAGCCCACAGCTAGTGTCTTACCATGCTCCAGTCACAGTTAGGTAGGAAAATGTCATAAAAAGAAGAAGTTCTCTTTCACTCCAGGATTCTGGCAAAAAAATAATTACTAGTTTTGTTCCAGTTAGGAAAAATATTATATGTGTAAACACAGAGAGTGACCTCTGCAGTGTGGCACAGAGCAAGAGATTTCCCCTCTCCCAGAACACCAGTTTGGGTAAAGCAATTGTCAATTTACTGCCCCTTAAGCCCCTCTATAACACGAACAAAACCAGTACAAAAGTGTATACCTTATAAAGAGGCCTATGCCATAAATCTAGGTGACCAGAATGCTTTGTCACTTCTAAGAAGGGTGTCCAATTTCAAACTCTAATGTAGTTTCCTCTCCTTTGTTTTCTATCTGCTTCGGAAAGCAGATAGAAAGGAAGGGCAGTCCTCACAAGGGCTCTCCTTCAGAAAAGGTACTAAGAAGAGCAGAAGATAAAGCCATGGAGTTTTTACCACTAGGACCCATTACTGTGCCGATTTCCCACCTATAGCATATTCTCCTCCTATTTCTTAGTTTTACTGATGTCTTATTTTCTGCTGTCTTTAGCCAGTTCAGTCATGTATCTGTCTGGAGGGTAAGAGGGAGGGAGAGGGCAACCAGGGATATCCTTTTCAGAGGCTTTGTCTGAGGGAATGTGCCATATGCACGAATTAGAAACATGTCTGCTACTTCCCCAAGCTTTTATTACCAAGCAGTTATGACTTCTTCACGGCTAACTACAGAATTACTTGTCATCAATTTAAACAAAACATTTTTTCACTTGAAGGGATTTCCAGTGTCCCAGTCAAAGGTATCAAATGGGAACATGGTAATTTATTAGGTTTTATTTCTTTCTGAACAGATCAGTCACAACTAATGTTTCACATTCTGATATGATTGCCTAAGAGGAATCCACAATTTTTTCCTTTTTTATTGCATTTTTAAAGCATGCTAGAGGCATGAGCCCTACAATAGAATGAAATAATTTGTAAAAGGTGATAAATTGCCCAACCAGGTATAATTTATGGTCATTTGTCTATGCATTACTGAACACATCTTAGTGTTCTGACACATCTTGTTTATTCACAGTGTTTTCAACAGTTTTAGAACATACAAAAGCCTTTCCAGGAAAAGCTGTAAGAGTTCCAGTTAAAGGATTCGGATTCCTGCTACATAACTCAATGACAAATGCATTTAAAAAAAAGTGGCAAAAGACCACTGTATCACAAGAGATAGCATAACTGCTCACTCTGCTAGTGCCACCTAGCTGCTGAGCAGCAGTGGTGTCCATTGCAGATGCTGAATTACTAGTTTTAAGTTTTGTGGGGTGTTTTGTTTGTTTGTTTGGGGGGTTGTTTTGGGGTGGTTTTTTGGGGGGTTTGTTTTGTTTTTTAAGGGCCGCAGAGCTACAGAGGACTTCAAGCATCAAGTCCACACCTACCTTACCTCTCACTAACCAGACCATGATCAGAACTCCAGAACCTTGCCTGAAATCTGTTATCACTAGAATTTAAGCATTGCCTGTTTAAACTTAACCTCAGAACTTTGTTCCTAAAATTGATGCAATTCATCCTTAATCAAAATAAGCTGCATGCTTAAAAACAGTGAATCGAGTCGGGTTTTGAGTAGCTAATTTCTAAAAATTTATCGTTAAATTCTTCCAACTACCTTAATGAAAACAGCAAAGTGACCCAAAATAACTTGCTCTCAACTGCACAAAATACACTTAGCATACAATTTTACTAGCCAGTTCATGCTTCCTTATATGCGGACTGTGCACAATTGTTTTTCAAGTCATCCAAATACAAATTTGTTATTGAAAATGTTACCCAGCACATGAAGATACTTCCTAAGTTTAAAAGTAACAGTTTCAATTTCACTTGCTGCTCAAAGTTTTCAGAATATAGCTACTGAGAATTTCAAAATTCTGAATTGTAAAGCAACCAGCAATGCTTGAAACTTTCACAGAACTTTACGTTAAATAAACACATTCTTTTAGCATGAACAACTGTATTCCTAGGACCTCCAAACCCACTTCCAGTACATGTAAACTCATTTTTATCTTACAGTCTGCCATGCAAAGTTTCTAGACATACTGCATACAGCTGTCTAGATGAACAAGGCAATCAGTATAAAAATAGGTCTGTAGATACCAATGCTTGAATTCATGTTATTAGCTAAAAGGAGTCCCTTCAAAATGCTTCACTGCAAGAGGACCAAGAGCTTAACAAGCAATATTCAAACTGCAATACATCCATATTCTTCAGCCTCAACTATACACAATTATTTAAGTTCTAACATACAACAACTAAGACTGTTTTCTTTTTCATTTCCCTTTTTTAAGGCACGAGTAAAAGATAGACAGTCATCGGTTCTGACCAAGAAATTAAAAAACCTTTCTTAAAAAGGAAGATTCTTGAAGTTTTCACATATCTAAAATTAAGCTATCGGAACAATTCTTCATAGGCCTTGGGCAACTTGGGGATATTGCTAAAGGTGATGTCCCCCCAGGTTGCTTACTCTACCACCATATATTTGTCTTATGACTGAAGTAGAATTACATTTTATCTGCTGTACAGAAATGTATTAACAGAAAAGAGACTGTACACATAAAACTCAATCTTTCCATCATCTGCCACAAATTCTAACTCTAGAACTTCCTAGAACATTCTACCATGAATAATCAGTAATTTTAAATTACTGCCAGCTGCCACTATTTTGCAACAGAAGACTAAAACCCAAAGATGCAGTTCATTTTACAATATTAAGAAATATGCAGACAAATCTGATAGAAGCAATCTGGTCACTTCAAGAAGCCCAAATCCTGGCAACCATTTCAAATATTCAAACCAATCTGGAGAAAAATATTCAGCACTTGCATGGAGAATACCCGATGAGAAACTATTTAAACTTCCTAACAAAAGATAGCTATTCTGTACTTAAATGTTTAATAGAACCAAAGGTTTCAGCATGTTTTAAAATAACTGAGAATACCATTCTAAGCACATGATGAGCAGAAATGTGTAACATTTTAGAACTAGAATGCTATGTATAGTTAGAGTATCACTTAAACATTTGCTTTCACAAAAAATTGTATTAACCTTTCAGCAGGTCTCAGAGGAAAACATAATCATTTTGTCAACAATATTAAAATAAGTAACAACAGTATGAATAGCTAGAACCACCCACCACTTCGGACAAAACCCTGGTTTCAGATCTTCGTGATATGTTTTTATATATTTCCAGATCAGAGAGCCTGAACCAGGGAGCAAGCCCTGCAAAACTATCTTACTAGGAGCCTTCAAAATCCATAGTTCAATGGCTTTACTGAAAATAACTGTGGGATGAGGCTGTGCTGGCAATCCTCCAGCACAAACACACTGAAGAGCAACAGAAAAAGCTTGTAAAAAGCAGCAAGATCAAAAAGATGAAACAAGAGCAGATGCACACACTGGACACCAAGATCCACCTAACTAAGAAGCCAGACCAGAACTTGTCTCAACAGCCCCTGCCATTTAGCAACTAGCTGAAAAACCCAGTGGTAAAAAAAAAACCTACTAGTAGTAATAATAATAATAATGCAGCATACTACTCCCTCTACTAGCTGACCTGGGAATTAAGAGTAGTAACATCTTATCATCCATCCACTCTAAGTGTCAGAATTGCACACTAGAACTCTGAAGAATAGCCAGCTGGTAAGTAAAAAGTTATGAAAGTAATGGAAATGGGTCTAGCTTTATACATAAGTTTTGCTTTCAACATGAGAAAAACTGATTATAGCAGCTGCAGGAAGCTAACAGCTGAGCTCAAATCTTTGGAGACACCAGCATTAACACTGCCCATGCACTGAGTGGAGGAGTATGCCTTTGGTAATTACAGGCACACACACGAAGAAGGGGACCAAGTAAAGCCTGCAAAAGCAACCTTCATGTCCCAGCTTCCAGGTGCCCAAGCAGACTTCTCTGGTGACCTCAGGGTTGCCCTCTGGTGGCCACCGGCCGCCCTGAGCACTCGGTACCAAAGCTAGGAGCTCTGCAGAGGGAGGGGGGAAGAGACACATGAGACTTTCAGTACTCCCCCGTGGAACAGAGCTTCCGTCACTTCACCTCTGTTTGAAAGTAAAAGTCACCTTGTAACTCAGGTCAACGTATTGATATGTAAACGAGCTACAATTCCGACTCACTAGAGGAAAATCCAAGCGGTATAGTTACCAATTGTGAAACTGCAATTATCAGTGGGACTTGAAAGTGCAAGACACATGACTCCACTAAAGAGAAGTTTTAAGACTTACAGCTTAAGAAGTAAGAAGCAGGTGAAAGAGAACAGTAAGTGGCTTTACAACCTAAATACTGTAGTCTAGCTTTCTTGTATTGAACAACCTGAATGCAGCATTTCACTTATCGGATCCTTTGGTGCTGAAGAATCTAAGGCTACTCTGGAAGAAAGACACCTTCTATCATGTCAAAGATGCAGTCTATCAATGTATTCAGGTCCTGTCTCAGCCAACAGGAACTAAAGACCAGAAGTCATTGAAGAAGTCACTGCTGAATAAAAAACTCCTTTTAACATGGTATCAGCTACTCTGTTCTAAATTAAGTCCCTTGTTTTAGAAGATAAAAGACATACTAAGTCTACCACTTACTTCGCCTAACTCTCTCATAACTAAACCAGTGGGGGGAAAAAAAAAAAAAATTAGTTTAAAGATCCTTTCTTCCTACTTACCTAGCAAATTCAGCCAGTTGTTTGGGGTCTGAGAGGTCAATGCCAGGTATTCCACCAGGAGGAAGTTTCTTCCCTGTCATGTACTCTGAGTAATCTGGAGGAGAATTCTCTCCAATGATCTGCTCTTCCACCACTGTTTCATGGTCAATATCTTTTTTATCATCTGAAATACACAAAATACCGAATTCAATACATACTAAAGATCAAAATAGCATATAAGTTAGTAGGCTGCATCTCAATACAAATTCACTATTGCTGTACACTTAAAAGAATACACTGCACTTCCAGATCTCCAGACTAATTGTACAGAGCAAAAAGACATCCATACAGTTACAGCATGAAGAACACAGAAAGAACACAACGGGTGAGAAAAAAAAAAGCAGAAGTCGCATATCTACTTAAACACAAACAAATAAGGAAGTAAGTGGAACAATCCTATGAACGTTGGCTGCATTTGAAAGATAATGTACTTTTCCTGAAACAATGCCTAAATATTTCATTCCCTTAACCTCTTCAAGACTAACCTCCACCATACCCACTTTGGATCTCAACAGCAGTCAGTAACCAAGCAAGCCTACCAGAGGAGTGGCAGATACTTACCCTAAGGCATTAGGACTACTGATCTTTACTTCAGAATCTTCAGACTTCCTTGACCTCCAACAGAAATGTCATGGAGGGACAAGAAATTTATAAATAACTGCTAATGGGCTTCAGCACCTGCCCATAAAATTAAAGTTTTTCAACACTTGCAGACAGGTCTGAAAGAAAGCAAAAAAACTAAACAGCATGTCTCCCTCCCAAGGGGTTTCTTCCTTCCGTGGCAGAGGCCAGCCTAAGCTCTTTCCCACTCTACTATGTAAACAGCAGATAGGGATCATTCAGAGCTTTGATCTGCACGCCAGTTAAGATACTGCTTTTATCTGCTCTAGAGCTCCTCCTATGGATTTGTGCTCAAAGACTGCAGTGAAATCAGGTGGAAGACCCGCTGTTGCTGTCTACTCACATTCAGACCTTGGAATATCCCAAAACACAGTATTTTCTCTCTCCTCTTGCTATTTTGTAACAGAAACCAGAAACACAAAGAAGACAGAGAACAGAAACATCCACCTATATTTCTCAGTGCAGTGCTCACACCAGCATCAATCCTGTTTTCCACAACAGACATATATACATTTTTAACTCTTCAGCTAAACATTAATAAACTTGCCACTACACTACTTCTCCTACCCTATGTATGGGGAGCAGATTTGGCAAATCACTTTATACGCAAAAGGCTCGCAAAGTCAAAGTATTTACAAAAATATCAGGAAGTTTTATGTTACAGGTGGTGTTTAAGGAATGGAAACACAAGGTGGTAGGACATAAACAGTATTTCCCCAATTAAAAAAAAAAAAAAAAAAGAAAAACAAAAGGCAGAAAACAAATGAGGTCACATTTTTCTTTTTTCCCCTAACCAGAAACAACATTGTTCATTACTCAGTAACTTAGGTTAGGAAAGAAAGGACAAGACGTATGCAAATAAAAGAAATATACTAAGGACAAATTTCTATTCAATTTGTAATGCCTGCTTTTAATGTTTGCCACTGAGCTATTTCTAGAAATGTTACTGCTAGTTTGGGGTTTAATCTGATCTACCAGATCAAATAGCAGTTCATGTATATGTTCCACGGCGAAAGAGGAAAATAAGACTCCAACGCTGCAAAGACAGGAGTGTTAATAAGAAAATACTATCTGCAGCATTAAACTGGGAATAAACTACAAAACTGACCGTTTGGACATTTTTTTTTATTCTAATCTAGTTTTCCATTCCCCACACTACCTTTCAGTCTTTACTGTTGCTTTAAAGAAAGCAACTGAATTTACCCTAAGCAAGGATTATATGGTAATTTTTACAGCACCCGCAGGAGTTACAAATTCAAGTCAATAAACCTTGAATCTGGCAACAATTTGTTCTTCCAAAGAGAAGCTTGAGCAAAGATATTTAGTAATGCCTACAAAAAAGACATTACGAAGCTCAGAAGAGCACAGAACTTCTAGAAAGCTAAAAGCGATGCCTTCTCCACACTGCAGACTAGAATGAGATCAGCTGCCTTCAATGCAGCCATTTCAACAGCAACCCAGAACTTCCAGTTTGACTTTTTGATGACATTCATAACAGAAACAAGTTTTCATTTCCTGCCTCAGATCAGATGCATGAGTCAATAGGGAAATTTTGTATACATTCTGTAAACTCTTCTTTCCTTCCCTAGCGTAAAGGCTCCCACAATGCTTTCTTGCTATTGAAGGGCCAAACTGAAAGAAAGTCGCCTTTCAGTGCCTTCCCCAAAGCCCACCAGTAGAAATCAATTTCACAGCTACTCAATTACACAGGCTATTGGAGTAAACCATAAAAAACTATGAACATATCGCTTTGGTACAGTAGAAAATAAGAGAAAGTACCACTTAATATGTTGAGAGTTATATGAAAAGTAAAAAAAAATGTAAAAATCAAATTTTCCTATACCAAAAAACTATCTCTACAGCAGCAAACACCTGCAGTTTTTGAACTAATTTGAACCAAAGCAGACTAAAAAAACAACATACAAAATGTCTTTCGAGAAAGACCTGGTTCACACCAAAAGTCAAATACTTTTTCAAAAGGAGCAGCAGACTTCAGTAGCTGTTTAGTATCCAGACCATCCTATGACATTATCAACTCATTCAGAAAAACAAAAAACCACACACACTTCTTAGGAAGAACTTTACTGATGTCCCCCTGTGCATAAATTTATCACAAGTTTATTTGTGATGCCCTACCAACCTGGACTAGGCAGCTCAAAGTTTGGAGGGTAAAGTCCAAGCAAACTTTCACTCAGGCTGACAAGTTAACCAATATTCTCACCGCAAATAGGGCAAGTTGCCTGCTTGATGTTTTCTGCCTTCAAGCAAGTCCTGGTGCCCACTACATCCAATTATTTCCCCCTTTTCCTCTCATGAAGCATCAGAGAATCAAACACATTGCACCCAAAGCATAGCGAAACACAGAGGCACAACCCTGAAATTCTAGTGACACCTCTGGAGAAGTACAGTACAAATAAGGCACGGTAGCTCCATGCGGTTTGTGCCCATGCCAAGCTAATCTGGATGCCACCCATGCAAGCTAAATACGGACAGAGCCATGGAGACAGTCAGGAAAAGGAAATTAACTGCTCTATACTATCTGACCTGCTTTGTTTTGTCCCTTTAAACCACTTGAGAGTACAGTAGACTCAAATACAAGGTATTCTGCTTCAATGTGTATTTAGCACTGGTTTTATAGATGTAATGCAGCTTTCTGTAAGGAACTTGGAACATGATTTTAGTCACGTCTTCTGAAAGATATTGAAGATGTGAATGCATGTCAATTAGTTAACCACTTTATCTTCACAAAAACATGCACTACCAGTTGCTGCAATACCTATGTCCAATATTAATCTGTCTTATAAAACTGTAAAATACCAATTTGTTAAAGACACCACAGATACTCCCCAACATCCTTCTATGCCCAATTACATTAAGATAGTCTTAATGTAATTAAGATTAGTCTAAATTGAGTTGTTCTATGTACCTGTTCAGGACATAACCAAACAAATCTTCATGTTCAGTGTCCTTCCATCTGCATTTCTCTCATTCCCTATATACGGGCGATACACATCTTGAGCCAGATTCACTTCTGTACTTCAAAGCAAGTACACTAAACTTTTTTTTTTTACTAAAATCAGTGAAAGTCCAGTATTTTAGCCAGCCATTCTTTTGACTACCACTTAAAACATATTTCTACTGGTGAAATAACCAGAAGTTTGAAGAGTACCAAGCCCAAGTACCAACTGAAGTAAGAAAAAGCCAGATTACTGGGACAGAACTAGTAACCAGATTCCATGTAACAGGTCAATGACAAAACATCGTAGAATCTGTTCCCCCAGAATTTACTGATTAGCTTTTGCTCTTATCACCACACTTTCTCCATCTCTTGCGGTCCTTCTGTTGCACAGAAAATCCATCCACCTCAGAACCCCATTTCATGAATTTCTAGAACCCCAGCTGACAACTCCCCAGCTTTATAAGATGACCCCCTTAACTCTCAACTCAAGAAGCCCTGTCAGTATTTCCACCTCAGTTGCCCTCAATTTTAGCCATCGTACTCCACTTCTAAATCCCTAATTCTCTGAGCCACCCTCCTCCTCCTCTGTTACAGAGCAAGGAGGAAACACTGTTATTCAATCAGTTTTCCCCTGTGGAAAATAAGGAGTGCAAAACTTAGAAGGTACACTTGGTAGCAAAGCAATGCAACCTAATCCTATAGCTTCCTCCCCAAGCTACCTAGTTAAAAGACGTTCTGCTTACCAGCTAAAAGGATGAACACCGTTTAAGCTTCAATTTTCTTTTTATGATCACACGGTTAAACACATTTGTTTTTAGGAACAGCTGAAATACAACTGCATGATAAAGGATGTATTCAGCAACTGTGCAGTACCAAGGCACTGTAGTAACAGCTTGGTTATTGCTACCACATTGCAATCT
This sequence comes from Burhinus oedicnemus, assembly GCA_008921705.1. NCBI lineage: Eukaryota > Metazoa > Chordata > Aves > Charadriiformes > Burhinidae > Burhinus > Burhinus oedicnemus. Next base: position 569,027 of record VFFE01006453.1, on the reverse strand, counting down.
CCTCAGGCGAATGAGTTCATTGGTCATGTTTGGAAGCAAAGAACCATAATTTGCTTGTTAAATAATACAGTTATTTAGCAGACACTTCAGAATGTTAAATTCCATTTGCACAGTATGTCATTTTTTAACCTAATCGGCTTCTAGGTTACTTTCCCTCTGATGCGCCTTGCACACAGATGGAGAACGGGTTGTTCTTTCCCTGCGTCACCCATCTCTTATTTCACACTACTGAGACATGAACTGACAAAAACACTGCATATATCAATAGTCATCATCTGACTTCAACACTTGTGAGACACTGTGCCGAAGCACTATGACCTTCTGAATCATCAGCATACAAGTGACATGGACCTCTCAGGGAAGGATCCAATGGCAAGTAAAAGGATTCTATAGCTTGAAGGTGGGCAAAGAGGCAACTTGAGACATTTTAAGTCATGAAGCACATTCCTCTATTTCACTTTCAAAACTGAAAAGATATTTAAAACAGCTGCAGGAAAATACCTACCTTATTCTCTAAGGTTCACTGGCAAAAATGTCAGGGCAGACTCAATGCTTACGGATACCAAAACCCTACACTGGTGCCTTACTCAGTGTCAGAAACAGATTACCATCTTAATATTTTAAAGGAATCTGACAATCACTTTCTGCCTCCGTTATAAAAAATTTTCATATAAGAAGCTCATTACCTATCTGTCATCGCAAAGAATTTTGGCCATCGTTGATACAGGCCTAAAACTGATCTAAATGACTCGTCTATCATTTATACTATGTAAGACAACTGGTCAGACAGCAGATGATTTTTCTCACCCTGCAATCTGATCAAGTCGGATGAAAACCTCCTATTTTTTAAGACATTAAAAGTTTTTTTTAAGACATTTTGAAAAGCCTTCTAGAAGTCCAACATGAACCCCTTAAGTTTCCAAATATGGGTTCACAGCACAGGCTTCCTAGATTATCAAGAATCATGTTCAAACCATACACTTAACTTCAGCATCTCTGTCTTTCCCATCTAGGAATAGGACACTTTAGCAGGTTAACGTTTGTGGGCAATGTTTAGTTTCATTGTGCTCTTTCAGCCCAAAGCTCGCAGACTATCTATGGTAACAAAAATAGTTTAAGCCAACACCTATTTCAGGTTTGAAAGCTTGACAGAGTCAAGAATCATTACCTAGAAGCAGACGCAATTACACAAATACATTTCTCCCCCTTAAAATTAAGCCCCAGCTGCTTGAAATTCCACCATTTGGTGGAGCCAGCATTTCAGCACCACCTTCCCAAATGCTCCTGCATCTAAAAATCAGATTTGCAAGCGCAATCTGACAAAGTGATTTCTAATGATTCTTCCTCTCCCCCATCACTATTGTGTACCCAACCTGGAGTCCGTCACTAAAGAGGATGATTCAAGTTGAATCTAGCAAAGGCATAAATAAATTCCACTTCATAAAAACAATTTTCCTAGTACAAACTGAGGTGTCTCACTTGGAAAGCACCATTAACTATGTACATTTTTTTAAATCCCTTACAGGATACCCCAATGAAAATAATGAGCATAGATATTAGTACAGAGAAAACACTACAGGAACACGATTAAACTATCCACCACACACCTCTTCAAACCCTTTCAGAAAATAGAACACCTTTGTTCAGTTCCTATTTTCACACATGAAGAAAGACAAATAATTCCATTCTGAAGATGTGGAAAGCTAATCTGAACTAGAACAAAGCATTCCTGTTTCAAACTAAACACTTTAATTAAAGTAATCATGGGTCACAAGTTTGATATCACCATAGATACCAAGGTGATAAGAGAAGTTATGGTAAGTCTAAACCGTTGCCAACAACAGTACTGCAACTTCTAAGTAACCCCATAACAAGACAAGGATTGAGCAGTCCTCTTTAATCACATTGCTATATATTTCACAGAATATTTCTCCACATTTCAAGACGTGCTACTAGACTTACGATACTCATTTACAAAGATTTATGATTGGCTAAATTTGGTACCACCCGTGTACAAGCTAATACAGCAGCACTAGAAAACAGTAGCAAGTAATTAATTCACATTGTCTTCCCACGCTGTGTGAGCAAAGTGCCCTTGTTCCCAATTCAAATACCCAAGAACGGCAATATAGGGCTCATTGTTTTATCCTGATGCATGGCCTTATTTACTATTCATCTTTTGACAACCTTTTTGCTAAGCATTTAAGCCAAATAGTCAATTACATCAGTGTGCAAGCAAGTCTTTAATTATGTCAAAATACAGAGGCAAAACTACTATCTTTGTTCAAAATAAAGTATGCCCAATTCTGCAGGGAAACTTTAGTACAACTG
>VFFE01006453.1:550824-566676 GCA_008921705.1 Burhinus oedicnemus | reverse complement strand
TGGGGGGGGGGGTTGGGGGTGATGTCAACATTGCGTCTAGCGCGGTGCTTTCCCGCTGACTTTGGCTGAAGATGGCGCGCAGGCAAGCTGCTGGCTTGTGGGAGCGCCGGCTGTCCGCCCGCGGCCGCCGGCCCCGGGAGCGCGCTGTGCAGCCCCAGCCGGTGGCGGAGATGGGCAGCCCGTGAACTCAGCTACCCAGAAACAGAGTTTAAAAATAAGTAATAACATTGTCATTCAATCCCTGCAAGAAATTCCAGTACATGAAGCGATCCCCTCATTTAAAATATAATTATGAGGTGTAGTTATTTGCCTTATTTGCACGTCATCCGTCGCTCACCAAAACCCCTCGGGCAACAAAACAGTATGTGCTTTGCAAAGGCAGCAGCTTTCTGCCCCAGCCACGCTCCGCTTACTTCCCCTTCTGCCAACTGCCACAGGACGCCCCTTCCTTACCCCGCCGAGGAGCTTCCCCACAGCCAGAGGTGCCGAGGGAAAAACACCGCTCGTTAGGATTTTGCACTCGTTTGATTATTAGCTTTCTAAGGGGCCAGGCCTGTGCGCGTATAAATGGGGAACAGCATTTGCAAAGAAACAGCTGGCTGTCTTGGTAGGAACAAGCAGATGCGAAAGTGTTTCCAAGAAGGAGATGCAGAGCCATGGACGGGGGCTTCTGAGATCTCGTTGTAAAACGTTCTGAAAAGGCAGTGATGAAAAGTCCTTCAAAAGGACTGTATATTATCTTCAGTCGAAGATTAATGCATTAATGTACTGGTAGCTCTGCAAGCATTTCAATCTGGAAAAAAAAAGAAGTGTTTGGTTTATATGAAATAAATGTGACTGAACATGAGGATTTAAAAACAAGTTAAAGCCTCGCAGGCCTTCAGTACTCATGACAAGATCATCTCCTGTTCCTCATTCCTTATTTCTGCTGTTAACGCCACCTTTCCTTCCCCTTATATGTTAAACTGCTGTTAACTACAAGTACAGATTTGCCTCTTAAGTATTTCCGAGGCTGCTGCAAGTATACATTCCATTTTTATCTTCACTTCTCACTATTGCTTTGCTTCCTCATATCCCAAATTGCCACGATATAAAAACTGATTAAAGATTCCTGCTAAGAAATGCTTTCTTCTTCTACCTCAGCATGAAGCGTTCTCAAAGTTAGTCTAGTCCAAGTCTTAAGACAGCAATACTGAGCTCTGGGTTAATGATGAGATTAAGAAATACTTTCCTATTAAGTATTAGAAATAGCAACAAATTTACTGAACTGTGGAGATCTGGAAATTCCTTCTCTCCGATCAGCACTCCCAATCCAACAAACTACAAGATGTAGTTTATCATTGCAAAATTCTCATAAACTGAAAGGCTATTTTTAGATCCTGGAGAGAGATTTCCAGACCGTTACATACAAATTCTGCCCCTCTGTCTATAGTTGGAAGGGCAGATGTAACAGTGTGGGAAAAATAGTGCCTGTAACTTTTAAAAATAAGACTATTTCAAAATTAGGATGAAGTCTCCCTTGTCCTCCAGTAAAAGTTAAATGTAATAAAAAATGGTAAGTCATTATGGAGTTAATTCATTTTTAAATTTTTTTTTTAGGAAAAATGCGCAATTCACACTTTTTATTCTAAGCTTGCATAGGCAAAATATGAGTGTCACCTACATGTTAGACGTGCACTCAGTCCTGCTCTTCAATTCCCACCAGAGCTGACATTGACTTCAGAGTAAGTGGGATTTGGCCCTGAACTGATTATTTTGGGTCAGGGGTTTTTTTTGTGTTAGCGTAAATGAGCTTTGTCAAATATAGGAACAAAGTCACAAGTCTCTCTTGTTTATCAATACAAATTTTTTGGTCCAGATCAATGATAATAGTTTAACAATTTTGTACAACCCTGCTTCATTTTTGTGTTTTTACTGTGAACAAGTATATAATTTTGGACAGAGAAGGCAATTTTAAGTTTGTAAGCATCAGAACCACCTTATTTTGAATATTGCAAGTGTTTTCTACTTTTTCCCATACTTTGGCTTAAAGCCAATGTTTTAATCTTTTGCTGCAACATTCGCAATTCAGTATTTTTCAGTGAGAAATGTTACATGATACAAATATTCTTCATCAGCTCTGTTTTATCCATTATACAGCTCTCTCCATCCTGAATGAGATGGTTTGCTTAACTAGCATGTGATTATGTTTCATTAACTGCAAGGATTAGACGTACATCATTTTTCCAGCTGCTTGACAAGAAAAAAATACAGCAACAAGCAAAACTAAAGACGTGAAAGCTGCCCAGTGAAAAGGTGTTTAAAAGAAAACTTTGTCCTCTGCCCAAATAGCAGCAGCAGTTTTAAGAGTTGATAATCTCTTACCTTCCTGCCCTACGCACCCTATATTGCTCCCCGTCCTCAGAACTCCAGCTTGTTTCTTAGCTGCATTTAAAAAGTGAGGGGAGAAAAAACTTAACTTAAAAAAAATTAAAACCTTCCATTGGATATAAAAGTTATTTTTAAGTGTCCATAATGAATAAGTTTTTAAGAATATATATTCTTTACAAGCCCTACAAACTCTAGATGCCTCAGATTTAGCTGTTTTTTTGTGATTTTTTTTCTGGTTCCTTGCTTAAAATCTGCTGTAGTAAACTGTAGTCCACCAGCAGTCTGCAGAAACCAGTTTTTAACTTTACACACATATCCCCACCAGCATTTTTTTTTCTCCACTCTCTTTTCCTGGCACTGCAAAATTCCTGGTAGTAGTTTCAAGTCCTGAGCATATCTAACCGAGAGAGCAAAACCACGAGTTTTCTCTTGACCAACCCAGCTTCTACCGTCCTCATGGCATTTTTTTCTTTTGGATTTAACTGGCTCGCACGTCTGCCTTTCTTCAGCAGCCGGGTGGGTAGGGGAAAACCTCAGGATTCAAAGAGAGAACAGCCGCAAAGCCAGCACAAAACAGTATAGTGGCTCTGTACAGTTGTCATTTGGAGAAGTTAGAAAGCTACGGGTTACTGAGGGCTGACCTCTTTTAATTTTGGTACAGTCTCATAAAAAAATAGTGCCATCCATGTATACCTGAGCTACCAGTAACATGCACAAGACAGACAGAAAGACAGAAAAGAAAGACAGAAAGAAAGGAAAGAAAGAAGGAAAGAGGGATGGAGGGACGGAGGGAGAGGAAAAGAAGACAACATACGATGCATGCTCTGTAAGAGATTTCTTACTCCTCTGAACCTCCCTCAGCTTTTAGTTTTTGCATATACTTGGCATCAAGTGTTACAGGAGATCATCCAGAGCCTGAAACAGAAGATCATGACAGAGTTTTAAACTAGGCTTGAGGGGGAATGGGGTCACTATCAGTCTTCCCTCTGACGAGCTGTGGCATCACAGGCAGCAGTTAGAGGGACAAGGTGCTAGTGAGGGCCCTCAGCCTATTGCTCTGAGACGTGCTGGCTACACTGCAGCACACTTGAAGTCTTACAGAGATGAGCCAAGGGCTCCTGAGGTAATAGGAGCCAAGAGGGATACACCACTGAAATACCCCAAAGGACTTAAGGGGTGTTCCTCTAAGAAGGTGACATGTCCAACAGCCTGGCTGAAATGCATCTACACCAATGCACGCAGCATGGACAACAAACAGGAGGAGCTGGAAGCCACTGTGCTGCTAGAAAACTACAACCTGGTTGCCATTACTGAGACCTGGTGGGATGAATCCCATGACTGGAGTGTGGCTATCAATGGTTACAGGCTGTTCAGAAGGGACAGGCGAGGAAGGAGGGGTGGAGGCGTTGCCCCCTACATCAAGAAATGGATAGAGTGTGAAGAGCTGTCTCTGAAGAATAGCCATGAGCAGGTTGAAAGCCTATGGGTAAGAATAAGAGACCGATGCAACAAAGGGAACTTTGTGGTTGGTGTCTACTACAGGCTGCCCAATCAAGGGGAGCCTATTGACGAAGCCTTCTTATTCCAGCTACAGGAGGCATCACACTTGCAGGCTCTTGTTCTGCTGGGGGACTTCAGCCACCCCAACATCTGCCAGAAAAGTAGCACAGCAAGCTATAGGCAATCCAGGAGGCTCCTGGAGTACGTCAAATATAATTTCTTAAGCCAGGTAATAGACAGCCCCACTAGAGGAGAGGCAATACAGGATCTGATGATCACCAACGCAAGTAGGCTAATCGGGGACATCAAGACTGGAGGCAGCCTCGGCTGCAGTGATCATACACTGGTGGTGTTTGCAGTCCTGAGGTATATGGGTCAGACAAAGAGTAAAGTCAGGACCCTGAATTTTAGGAAAGCAAAATTCCAGATCTTCAAGGAGTTAGTCAATAGGACCCCCTGGGAAACTGCCCGCAGGGACAAGGGAGCAGAACAGAGCTGGTAGATCTTTAAGGACACTTTCCTTAGAGCTCAACAGCTCTCAATCCCCAGGTGTAAGAAATCAGGAAAGGAAGGCAAGAGAGCTGCATGGCTGAGTTGAGACCTGCTGGTCAAACTAAAGGGCAAGAAAGAGACGGACAGGCAGTGGAAGCAGGGACAGGTATCCTGGGAAGAGTACAGGGACACTACCCAGTTGGGTAGGGATGGGGTGAGGAAGGCCAAGGTGCAACTGGAGCTGAACTTGGTGAGGGACGCAAAGAATAGTAAGAAGGGCTTCTACAGGTATGTCAGCCAGAAAAGGAAGGTTAAAGAAAGCGTACCCCCTGTGATGAGCAAGGCTGGCAAACTGGTAACAACGGACGAGGAGAAGGCTGAGGCACCCAACAACATTTTTGTCACAGTCCTCACTGGCAACCTCTCTTCCCACACCTCTCAAGTGGATGGACCACAAGGCAGGGACTGGGGGAGCAAAGTCCCTCCCACTGTAAGAGAAGATCAGGTTCATGACCACCTGAGGAACCTGAAATCTATGGGACCTGATGAGATGCATCCCAGAGTCCTGAGGGAATTGGCTGATGTAGTTGCCAAGCCACTCTCCATGATATTTGAAAAGTCATGGCAGTCAGGTGAAGTCCCTGGTGACTGGGAAAAGGGAAACATTGCATCAATTTTTAAAAAGGGTGGAAAGGAGGACCCTGGGAACTACTGACCTGTCAGCCTCACCTTTGTGCCTGGGAAGATCATGGAACAGATCCTCCTAGAAGCTATGCTAAGGCACATGGAGGACAGGGAGGTGATTTGAGACAGCCAGCACAGCTTCACCACAGGCAAGTCCTGCCTGACCAACCTCGTGGCTTTCTGTGATGGAGTGACTACATTAGTGGACAAGGGAAGAGCTATGGATGTCGTCTATCTCAGCTTCTGTAAGGCCTTTGACATGGTCCCCCGCAACATCCTTCTCTCTAAATTGGAGAGGTATGGATTTGATGGGTGGACTGTTCGGTGGATGAGGAATTGGTTGAATGGTCACATCCAGAGGGTAGTGGTCAATGGCTCAATGTCCAGATGGAGATCGGTGACAAGTGCTGTCCCTCAGGGGTCTGTATTGGGACCAGTACGGTTCAGTATTTTCATCAATGACACAGACAGTGGGATTGAGCGCACCTTCAGCAAGTTTGTGGAGAACGCCAAACTGAGTGGTGCAGTTGACATGCCTGAGGGAGGAGATGCCATCCAGAGGGACATGGCTTAAGAAGTGGGCTCATGTGAACCTCATGAGGTTCAACAAGGCCAAGTGCAGGATCCTGCACCTGGGTTGGGGCAACCCCTGGTATCAATACAGGCTGGGGGATGAAGGGATTGAGAGCAGCCCTGCCGAGAAGGACTTGGGGGTACAGGTGGATGAAAAGCTGGACATGAGCCGACAAGGAGTGCTCGCAGCCCAGAAAGCCAACCATATCCTGGGCTGCATCAAAAGCAGCGTGGCCAGCAGGTCGAGGGAGGTGATTTTGCCCCTCTACTCTGCTCTTGTGAGACCCCACCTGGAGTTCTGTGTCCAGCTCTGGGGCCCTGTTGGAGCGGGTCCAGAGGAGGGCCACAAGAATGATCAGAAGGATGTAACATCTCTCCTATGAAGACAGGCTGAGAGAGTTGGGGTTGTTTAGCCTGGAGAAGAGAAGACTCTGGAGAGACCTTATATCCACCTTTCAGTACTTAAAGAGAGCCTACAGGAAAGATGGCGACAAACTTTTTAGCAGGGCCTGATGAGACAGGGCAAGGGGTAATGGCTTTAAACTAAAAGAGGGAAGATTCAGACTAGATACAAGGAAGAAGTTTTTTACACTGAGGGTGGTGAAACACTGGCCCAGGTTGCCCAGAGAGGTGGTAGATGCCCCATCCCTGGAAACATTCAAGGTCAGGTTGGATGGGGCTCTGAGCAACCAGTTCTAGTTGAAGATGTCCCTGGTCATTGCAGGGGGTTTGGACTAGATGGCCTTTAAAGGTCCCTTCCAACCCAAACTATTCTATGATTCTGTGATATGTGCTGAGTTCTTGTTTTAGGGCGAAGAGTTAAATCAGTGTAAGTGTTGTAAAGACAGGTTATTAGTATGCATAGGTGACATACACGGATAATTTGAAAAATTATATTTTGTTTCAATTTACCCCAAAGGATACTAAGATTGGGCTTTAAACAAGAGTTAATCAATCTTTTCAGTTTCACAGGATCACAGAAGAGCTGAGGCTGCAACGGATCTCTAGAAATTGTCTAGTCCAAACCCCTGCTCAAAAGTGGAGTCAAGTAGAGCAGCTTGCTCAGGGCCGTGTTCGGGCTTTGAATATCTCCAAGGATGGTGACTTTACAGCCTCTCTGGGCAACCTGTTCCCATATTTGACCACCGCCAGAGTAAAGAAGTTCTTTCCGTATGTGTGAGTAAAACATCCTGTATTGCAATTTGTGCCTGTTGCCTTATGTCCTTTCACTGGGCACCACTAGAAGAGTATGGCTCCATCTTCTTTTTTTGTTTGTGATTTTATTTTGCAATTCCTGGGATGTTCAGTGTCCTAATTAGACTTAAACCATCTGTTAAATGCAGACTACCTGCAGCGAAGTCAGCAGTGTTGCTCGTAGTACAAGAAGATACGGGATGCTTGGGGCATTGCTGCACCCTGGCTTGGGAGAACTCTTACAGTCCATCTCTCAGGTGTGCTCAATATAACATCAGCAGATGATGGTCGGCACTCAGCATCATTAGCAACTCAATCAGTATTATGCTTTTCCTCTTGTGTGTTTTTTGTTTTCTTGTGGTGAACTAGTCATTCACAGAATCCATAGTTGTCATTGCTGTACTCATCCAACTTTGTGCATAGTATCCAGTTGCATGATATTTATATAAAAAGCTGTTTCTCATTTCATACTACAGAACTAATTGTTCTGGCTCTTACCTCAGCTGCATCAAGCCGAAACTAGGTAACTGTTTTTTTAAACAAGAATTACTAGAAGTCTGATATATTTTATATAGGACAAGAGGAAATGGCCTCAAGTTGCGCCAGGGGAGGTTTAGATTGGATATTAGGAAAAATCTCATCACAGAAAGGGTTGTCAAGCATTGGAACAGGCTGCCCAGGGAAGTGGTGGAATCACCATCCCTGGAGGTATTTAAAAGACGGGTAGACGTGGTGCTGAGGGACATGGTTTAGTGGTGGTTTTGGCAGTGTTAGTTTGATGGTTGGGCTCGATGATCTTAAAGGTCCCTTCCAACCTAGACAATTCTATGATTCTATGATTTTAAGAAAAGGAAGGTCACACAAAATAAGTTTATCTTTCACAGAGTAAGAAAGAATGAACAAAAAGATGAACACTTGTTTTCTAAATCTTGGGGTTTTTCTTTTAGTCCTATTCCTGCCTCCTTCTGCTTACATTAAAGTGAGAAAGAGGAAGAAATTTGAAGTGTGAAACTTGTGAAGCAAGTGAGCTTTTCACAGCCGTCACCTACTGCCTTCTCTTTTGCCTCTAGTGAAGTCAACACACCCTTTTCCCAATTTGTTTCAACCAGCCTTTCACATTCACTGATTTGGAAACTTCTGATATCCTATTTTTTCTTCTTATTCTCACACAAACTGTTTGTCTAATGTTGGAGAAGAAAGATTAGCCCTCCCATTGTAAATTAACACTGGTCACTAAACTGATAATACTTACATATCTAGTTAAATGTGACATGAATAGCTTTTAAGGTATTTTTGCTCTTGTGTGAAGACGACTAGATATAGAGTCACTTACTGGAGGAAAAGAAAATCAGTAGTTGATAATACAGGGTTCTCTTGTTAACACCTGTTAAAAACTTATCTAAGACTGATGAATAAGTTCTGCCTATTCAAGATATCAGGTTTTCCTTGTTATCTTCATCTAGAATGGCTTATTAATCAATTAAAACAGAAGAGGTCTTGAAGGAAAAAAAAAAAACCTCAGGAAGAAATCTAAACTAGGATTTACAATGCCACTGAAGTAATTCACTAAGAAAAATGTTAATTAGCTGTGCCATCTTGTCCCAGAGTCCTTGTACTAGCTCTTTGCAGCTCTGCAGGGAATGTGATTTTAACTTTATGTTTATAGTCCTTCATAATTTAGCCTCTTCATCTCCAGCTGATCTAATATAGCTACTGCCATGCCTGGCCTTTATGCCCTAGCTTCTGCTACAAAGGTCGTTGTCCTTTCTCCTCAGATTTCTAATTAAACATGAGGGAAATCCCTGATGCTAATTTACGTACGGTCAGCGAGGTTCTGCTTGCTGACCATGACTAGGAACAAGCAATGAACTCTGTGTGCACCTCTTTTCTCTGTTTCTTTTTCTGGTACTTTTAATAATTATTGTTTTCTTTGCTGTACCACATCCTACTTCAGATTCCCTTCTTAAAAACAAACCAAGCGGCTAACAAAGCTGCACCAATTAATCTGCTGAGATTTACAGCGCTCTCCTCCATTTGTCATCTGCTTTGAAACTGAGCAGTGAGGAAGGATTTTTTCCCCTCTGTTATCTTGCAGGTGGAGGGAGACAGGGTTTGCACTGCCACCATTCCAAAGTCATTTCGAAGTTATGGTCACTAATCACCCCAGTCTCATTAAACAGGTTTTGTTGTAAGGACAACAGAATATAATTTGGTTTTCTTACTGTATGAAAGGATACATGAATCAGTGGGCCTAATCCTTGCTCCAGAAACATTTAACCCTTTCATTGTGTGTGGAAAATACAAACAATCATTACTGAGTTGTAAAGCTGATGATCAAAAGTGTAGGTTTTCTCCTCCATTCCTAATTTCATGGCTGAGGGTACCCTTCCAAAAATCCTCAGCCTTTACAAAGCAGTCATATTACACCTATCAACACAGGATGCGTGCGGACATCTGAATAGGCCATATCTTGCAAATTATAGACAACACAAGAAGCAGAAACTTCTGGGAAATAATACGTAGTAGTTGAGCCAGCACAATATGATTTCACAGCTGGCAGCACAGGCGATATATGTGAATGCGTGTCCTAACTGCTCATACTGCATCCTGGGACCAAGAAGCAAATCTGCAGCTCCGATTCATGCCTGTTGTCTTACGAATAGCAGGACTTCTTAGCTCTCCTCCTGCAGATGCATTTCCCTGGGGTACAGATGCCGCACCTGATGCTGGAAAGCACTGAGCTCTCAGCTTCCACTAAAGTCACCAGGTATTGCTAGATCCTAGTAGCACTAAGAAGTACCCCTAGAGTTAATAATACATTTTAAAAAAAAATAATCCCAGATTGAAATTAATAAGGCTAATTAGTTAAAAATAAACAAGATGTATAAATTGCTGTGGTGTCAATGAAAGCCCAAGGGCAGCTATTTTTTTCTTAAACCAACTGAGCTGTGTTTCTACAAAGTAATAGATACTGTGACTATTTTCTCTGACAGTTCGCTAAAATATGAGTATAAAAACTCATACTCCTTAGGCATAAGCAAAGCTGATCAATACTTTTTCTAGTGTGCTTATATTAGCAGGATTTGTAAGTGGAACTCATTGGAGGAAAGACTGATCTTGCTTTGTGGTTTTATAGTCAAATCCTAGTCCATTGTGGAGGGACTGTATATGTTGCTGCAATATAAATACCAAGTAAAAATATTTCTCCAAAGCAAAACCAGAGACTGTATGACATAATCTTTGGAATGTAGCACAGTTTGTTATCAAAGTCGTTCTCCAGCTGTTCCCCGTAGAGGGAATTCTTTCTGTATGCAGGCGCATCCACACATGCATACACATACCCACAGCTAGCCATTTTCAAGTGGCTTTTTTTCCTCTACTCAAAGCTCGGTCTCTGACTTCAAGGGGCTGCACAAAGTTCCCCTCTTAACCCCGTGTCACTCCTATTGTCAGAAGTGAGCTCAGCAGCACTGAAATAAATCAGGGTTTAAGTATATCAGGTTGAAACTTGAGTATCAGGAAATACGTTTGAAAGAGCAGATCTGCTCGGGTCAGCTGTGGTCTAAAAGCACTGCCGTACCAGTGACGTACAGCAGTGTGGGGTTCTAGAGAAGAGATCCATCAACGCTTAGAGGGGGAGAAGAGAAATCCCAGTTTAATCTGATGCCTTTCCCCACAGGCCCCACATTCTCTCATGATCCGGACACTCTTTGTCAAAAGGGAACCCCTTAGGTTCTCACATTTGGATAGGCGATTACAAATGTTGTTACTTTTTGCATATAACATTTTTGCTGTGGAAGAGGAGTCTAGTTAATACACTCCATTCAGGTATTTGTACCAGGATGCTAGTAAAGCTGTTCTTGAAATGCCAAGATTGCAGGGAGGGTAGCATAAGCTATTAATGGGGTAAGTACTTACGGTGCGTAACAGCAAATATATCTCATGATAGAAAGCAATTGCAAATCCGCTGAACAATATAAAACACTCTGTGGAATAAATTACTTTCCAGTAAGATTGTGATTCCTTGAAAAAGCTAAGAAGCAGAAGAGTGAAAATGTAACAGGAGAAAAATTATTTATGTAGAAGAGGAAATTGTTTTCATTTGAATTCTGCAGAAGCAGCCTTTCTAAATACATTCTGTACGTGATCAAAGCAGTGTCATTAATTACAGTAGGCCTGCATTTGTTAAGCTTCTAGCTAATGATCAGATCAAAACATTTTAAAATTTCTTAAGCATGTGTTTCTAAAGCAGGTGAGAGCATTTGAGTGCTGCCAAATAAAGTCTATCGCTCCTGTGAAGTTAGCCCTTCCTGAGTCATAGTCTTCCTTTTTGTCGATTTCCATTACATTTGCAGGACAATTAGACTTGCTGGAATAAAAGAAAATGCGTAACTATATGAGGCAGAAGAAGTAGAGAGTCATGACCCTAAAGCCATTTCTAGGCAAGGCAGACCTGGAGAGCGGTTATTCCCAAGGAGAGTTGCCCAATCTGTCTCAAGGTTTTCCTTCTACTTTGCCCCATCCCTGGAAGTGTTCAAGGCCAGGTTGGATGGGGCTTGGAGCAACCAGGTCTAGTGGAAGGTGTCCCTGCCCATGGCAGGGGGGTTGCAACTAGATGATCTTTAAGCTCCCTTCCAACCCAAACCGTTCTGTAATTCTACGGTGCGCCCACGCAGCACCTCAGAGTGGTCGCGGAGCGCTGGTACGCCCACGGCAAGCGTGAAAAACCTTCTTCGTCGAGCTGCGTGGGGAGGAGAGAGGGGAGCCCGCTCCTCTGGCCGGGGAGCGGTGGCGGCGGCGGCGGCGGGGCTCGGCCGCGGCTGGGCGCGTCGGGTCGCTGCGGTGGCGGCGCGGCGCCGGCAGGGGGCGGCCTCGGCGCGGCGGGAGCGGGACGGGGCGGGCTCCGGTCCCCCGGGCAGCCGTGCCCCGAGGAAGGCGAGTGCTCCCGGAGGAGGAGGGTTAGCCCGGCTACGTTTTGCCGCCTCCCCAGCATCCGCACAGGCGGGGAGCGCGGGTGCCGTGGGTACCCACAGCCCGCGTGGTGCCGGGGCTGGGTTGTGCTGGGTCTCCCGACGCGCTTCCCGCTGCTCCGGGCCCAAGAAGGGGTTATTCCCTCTGCTGTGGGAGGCGAGGACTGATGCGCACCTCGGCACAGGGCTGGGATCCCGGGAAAGCTGGCAGCAAGTGAGGAGTGGTGAACTGGGGCAGAAGCGAGCTGATCTCGTAGGGAGCTGCTTATTCCTTTGAACCTCACTTTTCATTTTGGGAGCTCCCCGGCAGAGAGACTATGAACCAGCCTAGATCCGGCAGGATTTGCTGAGTGCTGGGCAAAGGCGGCTGTCGTGCTAGCTGATGTGAAAGCACCGCATTGCATAAAGGGTGGGTTACACGTTAATACGACCAAATGTATCTAAGAGCTTACCACTGGCAGGAGGAAAATGTCATTGTCCCCCTAAGACTCCGTTGCACCAGCTCCTCGGCACCTTCGCTTGGTCAGTTCAACTCCCAGCTCTGGCACAGAGTTAACCCAGTGGAAAGAGAAAGCCAGAACGAGCCAGGGCAGGGTCAGCACAGGTAAGAGGGGAGAGGAGAACATAGGGCTCATTGGCGAATTGTTTCTCCGGAGCCAACTCCAGTGGGTGTGTGCGTTGATGACGTGACTCATCTACAAACTATGGTGCATACGAAAACTTGACTTTGTTCGATGGAGTACCTCACATGGTAAACCTTGTCACTAGTTACATCAAGCCAGAGCGTGACACCCAATTCAAAATGACTGCAGCTCGTTTTCTAAACAAGCGAATATGCAGCTATGTTTTCTTCAGGTAATAAAAGTAACTATTAAGGAAGGCCCAGTTTAGACAGACAGAGAAGAAACTAGGTAATTCGGGAACTGAAAATACAAGCCTGTCGTGGGACATGGAGCTCTTTAGTCAGAGGAGGAAACACCTTATTTAGAGATAAAATTGCCAAGCAACTTTATTTTCCTTCCAGATCATCAACTTTAACGAAGATTGGTCCCTGGAAACCAGAAAAAGAGGAGTTAAGGCCCGTACACCAGGGCAGAATTAAGATGCCTCAAACACCAAGCCTGCTCTTGGGGCTGGCAATAGCCACTGGGAAATGTGTGCGGGTGTTCCTGCCGCATTTACTGTCACCTGTTCTTTTAATCAGCGGAGGGAAGAAGTAGCCGGGTTGCGGAGCAGAAGTGCGTTCATGCTGGGAAGCCACCTGGTGGAGAGGCACCTTTGGGTGGGGGAGTGTGAGTCTGCCTGGCTGTGTGGAAAAGAGGACCAGCATGTCTTGTTTCAGAGCTGCGTATCGTAGGTCATGTCCTCAGTGGAGCAAAGGATTTTTGTCTTTTTTACCCTGGAAATTGCCGGCTGGGATGCTGGAGGTGAGTGTGATGTGTACTTAAAACTATGTAAATGAGATATTTGATGGTACCCTGCACAGAGTCAGCAATTGGGCTCCTCCTGTTGAGCACGTTAGGAATTTCTCTTAGCTAGGCTTCT
The DNA here is from genome assembly GCA_008921705.1 of Burhinus oedicnemus. Lineage (NCBI taxonomy): Eukaryota > Metazoa > Chordata > Aves > Charadriiformes > Burhinidae > Burhinus > Burhinus oedicnemus. Next base: position 553,348 of record VFFE01006453.1, on the reverse strand, counting down.
CAGCAGTTAGAAATCCCAAACAAGTATAGGAAACTGCTGAAAATGGAAGGGTATAGCTGGGAGAACCTGACCATATGAAGCATGTTTGAATTACCATGAAGTGTAGTGAGTATGTGAATCTGTAGAGTTCACGATCATTATAATATTCATTAAAAGGTCTATTATTGCCGGGTGACATTAAAATCCCGCACCCTTTTTCCTTTGTGAATGATTGTAAAGCCTGTTTGCACTTTACTGGGATGCTATAAAACTAAGGGTGCCAAATGGTCAGAGCTGGATAATGCTTCTGCCAATTTTAGAAGACAGTCTAAAGCTGGCGTTTCTTGTTTGTCTGGCATCCACCATTACTCTTAAATTAGTATAATTTGTTTGGTTTATTATAGAAATATAAAGCGTGAAATTCTATCCTCAAAGAGAGATGCCAGCTCACTGGAGACAGAAAAGCTTTTTGTTCTTCTCATGTGGTAGGGCTGAGCCTATAGTAATAAGCTACACGAAGACAATGCCGTTGCCCGCAAAGGAGAGACTTCACTTTCCACGCACAACTTGCCGTGTGCAATAGCAGTAGCCTATTGGATAAACTTCTGGGGATGAAGTCATATTTGTTTTCTTTGCAACTGCATGGACTGCCCCACTAATTTGCTTTTTTAGTCACCTTGAGCGCTCCTGAGCAGGAAGTGACAGAAGGATGTCATCACGTTCATGTCGTCTTTGGCTTCTCTACCATACTGTCAACAAGCCAAAATGTTTCAGCCAGTTAAAGGTTTAGGCTGAGATACTGAGGCATCTGCTCTCCGAACAATTAATTCCTTATAGGAATGTGTAATGACCTTAACTTGGATTAACAGTCTATTAACTGGGTTGGGCACTGCAACTTCAGGGGAGAACACCAACCTCGTGTTGGAGCAATGCTGAAGAAATCCTTGTATTTACAGAGACCTGACCTGTAAAAGCAACGTGGTTAAACGCCTGCTCCTGCTCTGGGCAAAGCTACACCATACATTCATAGGCTACACCATACTCCTTCCACTCCACCTGCTTTGGACCTTTAAGCATTCAAGGGTTTAAATTTAGACCACTTTGGGGGGGGGGGGGAATCAAAAAAGCCTCCTAAAACTTTCTAGTAGTCAGATGTCAGCGTTTTGGGTTTGTGGGTTGTTTGTTGTTGTTTCTTTAAAGTAAGAGGTGATAGTATTGCTAATGTTAGCAGGCAAAAATTATCACTGAAAAATATCACATTTCACATTTGCAAGGCTGCTTTTTTGCCCCTTTTAACTTCCCATTGTGATAGGCATTTTTAAGGATTGAAACAGAATGATACAAAATGGTGTTCTGAGCGTGGAGTTGATCCAGATGGGATGTTTTCAGTGGAAGGAGTAATGATAGGGATAGTGAACCCTGAAGACGGACAGCGGGTCATGTATGGGCTTGCAAAAGAGCATAGTGGGAACAAGAGCAGAGCTTTAATTTTGGGTTGTGTGTCTGGAGAAACATCACTGTGTAACACACGTAACTCCGCTCCCTGTGAATCAGAGAGGTTAGCAAGGTTACCTTAGTTTTACGGTTAGCAGGCCCTTTGCCTGGCTTCATTAGCAAGGGAGCGGTGTGAGTTCCTGCTACTTCAGTGGAGACGGTATTGGACCTGGGAAATGGGCCACACACTCCCAGGAGTGAAGCGTGACCCAGCCAAGGGCTGGATGCTACTGGGACAGCTCACACAGGATTTGTCAGAGTGCCAAGGAAACGTGTGCCAGGCGTTGGTCATCTTTGTGCCGTCCCAGGTCTTCCACCCGTGGGAGGAGCTCACATGGCTGGGCTTTGCCCTAAGTCACGTTCTGCTTAGGGCTGTGGCACTGGATTTATGGTGTTTGGACCTCCCTTGTTTTCCAAAAGCCTTGTCTTGAAGTGCCTGGGGACAGACCTGCAGTGCTGGTGACCTCCTGCGCTCTGAGGATGTCCCAGGAGGGGATGGCTGTAGTGGCTGTGCTGAGCCCCGGTGGGCCCCACGGTGGTGGCAGCGGCACAATGAGGATCCTACTGCCCTGCAAACCACCACCCACCCCACACCCCTTGCCCCGCGACCTTCGAGGTCCCTATAGCAGGGCGAACCTCCGGTGCCCCTCTCCTGCCCCAGAGCCAGCCCTGAGCCACCCTCTCTCCCCCTGGCCCCTCCTCGCACACCCGAGGGGGACTCTGCAGCTCCCCCGACTCCCTGCACGCCCAAGGCTCCCCCCGCGGCCGCCCCGTCGGGGCGCAGCCCCGGTGCCCGCCGGAGGCGAGAGGCAGCCGGCGGGGCGGAGGCAGGAGGCGGGCGGAGCCGCCCCTCCGCCGGGCGCGGAGCTATAAGGGCGGTGCGGTGCGGAGCGGCGCGCAGCGGGAGCCATGGGTAACCGTGTCACCCGCGGGGACTTCGAGTGGGTCTACACGGAGCAGCCCCACACGCAGCGCAGGAAGGAGATCCTGGGTACGCCGAGGGGCTGGGAAGCGGCCGCCGTCGGGGCAGGGCTGGATCGCGCCCCTGGAC
>VFFE01006453.1:365937-550804 GCA_008921705.1 Burhinus oedicnemus | reverse complement strand
GGGGGGGGGGGGGTTGCTGCTCTCCCAAACTCTCCCGGCGCCGCCTCGCCTTCTGGAGGCGGCGGAGCGGCACGGCGGGGGCGCCGGCGGCTGAAGGGAGCCCTCCTGCACCGAGCTGGGTTACGCGGGCGGCGGAGCCGGCGGTGGCGGGGTGACACTGCGGGGCCATGAACCGCACCCGCGTCCGCACCTTGCCCCGCACCTCGCCCCGGGGGCGCGGGCAGCGCTGCCGGGGCTGGGAGCCCTCGTGCAGGCAAGTTTTCCCGGTGTCCTGGTAGTGCCATGAAATGAACGAGGATGTGGGTCAGTGTTTGCCAGAGAGCGACAGAAAGTCCCCGCTGCTGGTCAGGGACAAGGTACACTCTTGTATTTTCATGTGGTGCAGGCAGCATCTCTCTGCGTCCATGAGTATGTTGGGTTGGGAGGATTTTGCTTTTGGGTTGGGGGTTTGGGCGTTTCTGAAGATAGTTTCTGAGACGGACTAATAATTCAGAAATGCTGCAGAATATCATTGCGTATCTCCTGAAAACATCTTTTCAACGTTTTATTAATAAAGAAGATTTTGACACACTCCCCCGTTTTTATTTAGGTTGTTTGGTTGGGTTTTTTTCCTTCCCTCTAATGAATAGGATAAAGTTTTTCAAGATCTTTTATAAAGGAAGGCACTGGCGCTTGTGGCTGAGGTGCTGTGCAGGCTCTATGATAATTAGGTATAGTTTCTAAACTCCTCCACAATCTAATAGATTAATCCAGGATTAATCCAAATTACAAAACCATTTCTGGTATAGTTGTGGTGGTGGAATATCCTGGTCCAGGTTTGAATTATATCTAGGAAAATAGTAATTATTTGACTATGTAATTGTGATAGGGAGTCACATGATGTCATTAAATAAAATGATGCTTCTTGGTGCCATGCCACTCACCCGTTCAGTCAAGGGGACTACGTTTTGGTGAGCTACAGATAGGAGTGTGTATGGTGGGTCTCTCCCCTTGCTAATCTCTGGCTTTCCTGATCTTGTTACAGAGTGGGGACTGCAAACCGTGATGAAGTTGTATTGTAAGGAGGTACTGGAGTGGTTGGACTGCCTTACCCTTGCTGCAGCAAACTCTTTTTAGGACCTTTCAGCTGCATACTGGCAGAGGTTTTGTCCCCACTCTCTTTGGGTTCAGAATGAGCAATTGGAGTCAAGGTCCCTCTCCTTCCTTGCAGCTCCTCCTGCCCCAGCTGTGGGAGAAGAAGGAAGGGCATAGAGACATACAACATGGAAAGAGAGACATGGAAGATGTGGGCAGAACAATCTGTGCCTGTGTCTGACAAGGCAGAATGGATCAGGAGACTAGTGTTGTGAATACCAAAATGTCACCAAAGTTATTGAAACTATCATGACATCCTATATGATATTGGTATAATGATCATCACTGTATTATTCCAAGCCTGAGGGTCGGCAGATCCCTGGTATCTAGAGTATGTACTGACCAAAGTTTCTAGTGTCTGTTGAGCTGGAGTGCACTGTAAGAATCTTACATATCTTACATACATATGAACAAATAGCCATAAATATCCATGTATTTTACATTTTTGTATGTAGTAATGCCTTGGGGACAGCATTCCATGCTGGTAAAGGAAGTATTTTCCTCTCAATAGGTTAATGATTTAGTTGCTAAGCACTGAAACTTGATTGTTTTCTGTTTAGGCTGCAGCTTTTTGAAATGTCAGGCATGACTACTTGGGTTTAAAAGTAAATTGAAATTATCCATTAGGAAAAAAATATGGGCAAACTGACAAGCACATAAGGCAGTGTCTTTCTACCTAAGTGGTGTTTCCTTGAGCAGTTGCTCCAGTATGCTTCTGTAGAGCAGCTGAGAGATAATAATGGTCCGTCACAAAGTTGTATGTCCTGGCTTGAGAGTTAGTGGCCCAGGTGTCTATAAGACTTTTGTAGTCAGTGACAGTATGTCGGAATGGTAACTCTGTGAGTCCAATTCCCCTGCCATGGGCAGGGACATCTTCCACTAGCTCAGGTTGCTCCAAGCCCCATCCAACCTGGCCTTGAACACTTCCAGGGATGGGGCATCCACAGCTTCTCTGGGCAACCTGTTCCAGTTGAGCAGCAGAGCTATGAGCTGTGTTTATTAACAGGGCTGGCTGGAAGCTAGCGTATGGCAGGACACCGTTGCACTAGATGAACCTCCTAGGGATGTGCTTCCTCACGGCTATAATTACACCAGCAAATAGATCAACATTTTACGCGAGGGAGAAGTGATACTTTCTCTCTTATCTCTTTGTAGTATCTTCCTCTTAGACTCTAGGTATTAAAATGTAGCTTGTGCTTGGTACCGTCTAGGTGCCAACTGCTTCTGGGTTACAGTGGAGATCTCTTGCCAAGCTGGCACTTCGACCCCAATCACGTTATTCATGTTCCTGAACATGTTATTCACGCTTTACAGTTTATGAAATGGAATTATTTCATTCCTGTTCTCTCACCCACTTGTTTATGAAAAGCCTGTTACTGTCTTGTGTCAGGACTGAGATTTGTGCAATGCTGCAGTGAGCTGTGTTAGGGAAAGACCTGGCTAAAAACTAACCTGATAGAAGTTTTTTCATCTGGATCTGCTTACCCTTGCTGTATTGTTATACAAATGCTACTAGAGGGAGATAACATAGAGGGGATATCTACTTCTAGTAGAAATAGAATTTCTAGTTTAGTGGCAGTAAGGGTCTGCTGGATTGAAACACTTGGAGAACTATGGTCTTGCACAGTGGGAAGTGCTGGTGTTTTTTCAGTCTTGAGAGAAGATGAAAAAAAAATCATTGCTCAGGTGCTGGTAACACCATAAGCAGGTCATTTCACCTGCAAACAGTTTTCCAGCTGCAAGCAATGAGCAATATGTTGTGGCATGGAAAGAATGAGGTATTATTGGTGCTGTGGGTTGGATCTAACTTTAAAATTACCATAGGTTGGTCAGAAAATATCTTGCCTCACAGGATCCTTAGGGAAGCACTTGTTTGCTGCTGAGATTGAGGGCTGAGGATAGGCTAGGAGCACCTGAATATGATCTAACATCCAAGAATAATTAATAGTTATGTAATTGGTTCTTTGGCAAGTTATTTTGGAGTGGAGATGGTGCAAGTGTTTTATATGTGCTTTATCCTGTAGAAAGGCTGAGATGTTAGCCTATGCGGAGGGGAGGAGGTAGAACAAAATAAAAAAAAAACAAAAATCCATTTTATTTTAGCATTTAGCCAATTTAAGTATAATGGCTTCCAGCTCTGCTGACTTATTTAGAGATTAGTCTGCTATTTCTTCCAGCTGACTCTTCTGTTGCCTATTTAAACCTCACATTTATGAAAATTCTAATAAATTGTACCTACTGAAATGTGCAAGATGCATATCTCCTTAGCTTAAATCGAAGCTCTGAATTATATATGCTTCTGGCGAAGAAACTATGAGTCTGTTTCCCCTTTATGCTGCGGTACGTGGGCACAGCGCTGCCGCTGACGTGCGTGTTCTCTGATGAGCGCATTCGGAATAGCGGCTATCTCAGTGCTCATGCCAATTCCCTGCGGGGATCACCTATAAAATAGATCACATGAACAGAAAGTCACTGTTGTAGGTGCTTGTGATCTTCTGCTGAAAATGTGGTAAGTGCAACTGAAGGCTTCAGCTTACTCCGTGTTGCAGGTTTTTGTTTCAGAGGGAGCTGGAAACCCTCTTCCTAGCATTCCTACATCCTTTTATTCTGAACCAGCTAATAAACACGCATAAACAAAAAGGTCATAGCTGCTGTCATAGTGATGTGCTGTCACCATCCATCTCTGTTGACACTGGCAATGTGGCACCACTGGGGTGCTTTGACACTGGTGGCCACTTCTGGGTGACCCGGCTCCCTTGGACCAGCTAGCACAAAGCAATTTAGGAGCTTGTGGGTGGCAAATACAGGATTAAGACCCTTATCCTTGCGCAGTGGAGATACAAAACTTCAGTGTTGGGCCAAAAAAGGTTTTTTTATTAGTTTGCATACTGGAGGGGGCAGGAGACTGTGCAAAGCCAGAAGGCTTTGTCATGCACGTTACCCTCTCTGTGTGCTCTGGCTCATGTATGGTTTGAATTAATCATAGAATAGTTTGGGTTGGAAGGGACCTTTAAAGGTCATCTAGTCCAAACCCCCTGCAATGACCAGGGACATCTTCAACTAGAACTGGTTGCTCAGAGCCCCATCCAACCTGACCTTGAATGTTTCCAGGGTTGGGGCATCTACCACCTCTCTGGGAAACCTGGGCCAGTGTTTCACCACCCTCAGTGTAAAAATCTTCTTCCTTGTATCTAGTCTGAATCTTCCCTCTTTTGGTTTAAAGCCATTACCCCTTGTCCTATCGCAACAGGCCGCACTAAAAAGCTTGTCCCCATCTTTCCTGTAGGTCCCCTTTAAGTACTGAAAAGTGGATATAAGGTCTCTCGGGAGTCTTCTCTTCTGCAGGCTGAACAACCCCAACTCTCTCAGCCTGTCCTCATAGGAGAGGTGTTCCAGCCCCCTGATCGTTTTTGTGGCCCTTCTCTGGATTCACTCCAACAGGTCCATGTCTTTCCTCTGCTGAGGGCTCGAGTGTGCTGTGCTGTTTATGACCATGTTCATGAGATGAGCTGCTAAAAAGCAAAACACTGTCATGTCAGGAAACAGACTTCTTTTGTTTATTTCTTTGGTACAAATACCAGCTCCAGCGAGGGTATGGGGCAGTAAAGCTAACATCCTGTGCCGGGTGTCTCTTATTTGTTCTGGCAGGGACTCAGTTGATAGAATATAGTCCAGGACAGCAGCATCACAGAGGGGTTTTTTTTCCCTTTTCTATTACGGGCTGTCTAAAAGCCTTATACTGAATAATATCTCCACTTTGACTATACCTGTATGCTGCACTTGTGGTCAAAATACGGGAATATGAAGAAATTACATTTCTTTTCTTGTTACTAGTAGCTTCTCACAGATGTGGACAGGCCTGCTGCTCCTTTAAATCTCCACCACCTTCGTGTTTGAGGACAGCTCCCACTTGCCCACATCCAAATCCCGTGTATGCCAAAATGTGCAAGTGCTAAGTATGTGGTGTCACATCAACAAGAAATTGTGTCCACCGCCGCCACTGAAGTCTAACTGGGTCTCTCCTGAGTCGTCTCAGGAGCACTGTCAGTGGGAACAGAGGATGAGTGAGGGTTCAGAAAAAGATATTTGCCGTCTCCTGAGGAGGAACAACACCAGGACCTAGTGACTGACAGCTTCTCCAGGAACAATTACTCCAGCCCTGAGCATCACCGTAAGGCTATGGTGAGTGCTCCTGGATCTCCAGAGAGGAGCACGAAGGAAAAAAATGTATAGTCAGAGTAGTTTGTCAGTAGTGTTTCATTGTGGTACGTGCCTCTAGAAAGGTGACTGGTGCTTGGACACAACAGTAGAGTGATCTGGGTGAAGTGTTAATTCAGTAAACGAGTTGTTTCGGAATCATGAGCGCTTCTGAAAATATACTCGCAGCATTTGTTCTCTCTTGACTGTTGTACAAGTGGGAGATGCTGTCTTTCATCATCAGGATGCAGATTTCAGCTGCTCTGAGGTTATGCTATAGAGACTGTGGAGCTGTTTGGGCAGAATTATAAAATGCATCTACCCACTGGGTCCTACTGCTGAAGTGCTTGCACTGCTTTTGCAGTATGCTGGGACAGAAAGGTCATGCTTCTGCGCTGCTGTACAGCTACACCAGTATACCCACCCTCTGAACGGCAGTATGATGGACAAGCTGGAAGCAGCACGTGTGGATAAGCAGTCTGCCAGGCTGAGCTAACAGACTTTCCCAACGAGCTGGAGGCTGGAGAATACACTGCGGAGACATCAGAGTAGCTGGAGCTGTCCTGGTCCTATTTTACTCATTTTATGGCCATTGGCCTGTATTAGTCCTGACCCAGTGCTTGGTGGGAAGTGATGGACTTTGGCTGTATAGAAGCTGGTCATTTTTATACTGGAAAAGTGCTCAAGAAGACCAAAAACACAAGTGATTCAGGAAAGAGCAGCATGACAAAAATCTTTGGATAGATGCCTCGCAGTGTGAAACTCCAGCAGTCTCAAGAGTGGACAGTAGGTGTCTGTTTACTTCTCCAAGTGCAATGGGTAGGGAACAAAGGTGGTCTTTATTGTGTGGCTGCCACAGACCCCATAGTCCTTTGTGGCTCCTGGTTCAGCACTGCACAGTAGCCCCATGTCTGGTTCTGTGTTGGCTTTGGGATGTGGAGATGGCTCCAGCTGGTTTGCACAGCCCAGCTGATCACCTAGAGACACCTGTCGCAGCAGCCTTACAGGTTTTTCGACTGCAAGTGCTCTGTCTTGCCATACTGGGATTCCTGCGGCTAACTGCAAGGCATGAACACGAGGGAAAAATGAGATACACCTTTGTGTCAGCACGTCATATATAAACTGCAGTCATCGGGATCACTTAATCTGAGATTAAATGCATCTCACTGAAGAGCGCTTGGCCTCAAGTTTTGAAAGGGCCAGCATGCAACATTTTGCATGTGAAGCGTTCCTGAACCAAAGGGTCTGTGGCAGGCTACTCCACCAGCGGGGCTTTTAGCCTCCAGCGAGCCTACCAGCCCGGCTTGTCAGCCTCCCCAAGGTTTCTCTGTGCCATGGAAACAGGAAGGGTTTATCAGTATTAATGATAAACAGACACAGTATTGTGGTTTAACTAGTATGCAAAAATTTACCGTCGGAGAGGAGTTAATCGTGGGTTGAATTTAATATTAAACCCTAGCAAGTTACTTAATAGCTCTCACCTGTGTGAATGCAACCTACCTGCATTGCTGCTTGCCAACCCTGTTGCTCCTGGTTGGAAGTTACTCCCCTGAAACCTCTTAAATGTCATCTGCAGTCCTTGGTAGCTGCAACAAAAAGAAATAGGTCCAAAACTTTCATTGTCTCAAACTACAGTATAAAGCATCTCTTAGTCATTTTCCCATCCCATTAAAACCTTTTTTGGTCAAAATTTTACCAGGCTGAGGAACAGATTTGGTTGGTTTACACCTCTTCATTTCTTCTGGTGACTGCAGTAACTTATCTCCCATATATCGCCTGTATTTCTTATATTATATAATACATTTTGTTTCTGTAACAGATTTTTCTGACCAGGTCATTATATCAAGTTATTCTTTAGGGTGGATATCCCAGCACTTTGTGTAAAACTTTGGTACCTGTCTAGGTACCAGAGAACAATTTGTAGCACGTTAGCAATTCTAACATGAAAACTTGTTTCAAGACCTGCAAAAACAAGGACGAAAATAAAACAGCAAAACCAAAACCCCTGGGCTTTCTAAAGATTTTTTTTTTTTTCAAAAAGTTTGGCTGATTTAGAAAGACGTGAACTTTTAGTAGAGCTTTCCCACCACTTAGAAAGTATCTCCCCTGCCTGAATACTCCTCATGGTGATTTTGCCCCCTTGTCCTCACAAGGGGAAGAATTGAGAATAACCCTTTTCTTATCATCCTCCACAAAACCTGTCTAATCTGTATCGTCTGTAACCTCTGTTAAGCTGTGCTGAAGTTGGCCAACAGGCTCAAAAGTTATTTGAATGGTTGCAGAGCATGACTCCATCAATCTGCTTCCTTAAGCGGTGCTTCATCTCGCTGAACTTCTGCAAATTTTTCAGGGTTTACTTCTATAAAAACCTTCTCTGCGTCCTGCACTCAGTACCTGCCACTGCTTGCAAGGTCACATGAAGTTGTGTATTGTCTCCCACGTTTGTTTATAGTATATACAGCTGCATAGATGCAAATCATTATAATCTGCTTTTATTGCTTTGGTATCATACAGTGTCAGTCAGATGATATTTACTTTTCTATTCATAAAATGGGCCTATCAAACTTACAGGGACACATGGTCTAATCTCAGGATTCAGAATGAGTGACTTGTCCTATGGTCTTATCTATGTAAGCTGTAATTATTGAGAAATGCAGAGTATGAGTAAAAGGAGGGAGGCCAGCGGGTGGGTAAAAGCCATAAAACCGTGGAAATATTCATGTGCAAGTTAATACTCGAGTGAGAAGTGTGGGTTTGTGAAGAAGGGACCTGAAGAAATGAACAGCACCTAGAAGATAAGCTGTACCTCTGTGTATTTGCGTTTTCTTAAAAGGAGAAATGAATGGCCAGTGGAACTAAAGATCAGTAAGCTGGTCCTGTCCTGACACGGGTCAGACCTGGCAAGCCTAACCCATGTCTCTCTGGCGCTGCACTGCAGTACTTGCGAGGCTGCAGGAAGCCGTTGTGTCATTACTGATGTGACTTTGGTGCCTGTTTCTGGCATGTGACTTGGGAACAGGCTAACGAATGGGAACAGAGAAAAAAAAATTCTCTTACAAATTCCTGATAATATTACTGACTTTGTTGTGATGTTACCACGTGCAAAGAGTTGTACGTGTTGTAAGCACCAGTGAACACTCAAATACTTAGGAATTTTTTTAAATGCTACATTTGTCATCTAACCACGGAGCAAAACCTGGCAAGCCTGCTGCTCAGCCCTCTTCCCCTGCTGGTGCGTCTGAAGCAACAGTATGAAAAGGGCTACAAAGAAGGCAGTTGTATCCCTTTTGTGGAAAACAGCAACTGGATTGGGCAAAATAAAAAGGGAAATTAAAAACTTGACAGAAGGTGCTTCTTAGAGCTTAAATCGGGTGGGTTTTGGCATACTAGTACTCATCCTTGTGAAGGCACATGATGCCACGTATTGACCATCAGGGTAAATTTTATTTTTGTATATGTATGTGTGTATCTATCTCAGTATCAATCACAAGTGGACACAATGCTGGCAGTGGGAATGGAGCCCATACATTAGTAAAACTTACACGGTAGTGACAACCCTGCTTTGGAATTGCCACTTTATAGACCCAGGGCCTCAAACATACGGTGATAAAAATAGAGTGCCAGTGGTGATTATTTTTACCTAATTGTGATCTAATGAGGTTTTCTCTGCATTTTTCACTTTAGCAAAGTATCCAGAGATCAAGACTCTGATGGGACCGGATCCACATTTAAAGTGGATTGTGTCTGGAATGGTTTTCATGCAGTTTCTAGCATGCTACCTGGTGAAAGACTTATCTTGGAAATGGATTTTCTTCTGGGCTTATGCTTTTGGGGGTTGCATCAACCATTCGCTGACCCTAGCCATCCATGATATTTCACACAACGTCGCCTTTGGGAACAAGCAGGCCAAGTGGAACCGATGGTTTGCAGTCTTTGCCAACTTGCCGATTGGCATCCCTTATTCTGCCTCCTTCAAGAAATACCACATTGACCATCATCGGTACCTTGGTGGGGACAGCCTGGACGTGGACATTCCCACAGACTTTGAAGGCTGGTTCTTTTGTACGCCACTTCGGAAACTGCTTTGGCTCTTCCTCCAACCTCTGTTCTACAGTCTGAGACCGCTGTATGTGAACCCCAAAGCAATTACACGGATGGAAATTTTTAACGCTCTTGTCCAGTTTTCTGTAGACCTTGTCATTTACTACCTTTGGGGGCTCAAACCTATTATTTACTTAATAGCAGGTACAATTCTTTGCATGGGTTTACATCCCATTTCTGGGCACTTCATAGCAGAACACTACATGTTCTTAAAAGGGTATGAGACGTACTCTTATTACGGACCTCTGAACTGGCTCACCTTTAATGTAGGCTACCACATGGAGCATCATGACTTCCCCAGCATTCCTGGATGCAGACTGCCAATGGTAAGTATGGCATTGCACGAGTGAATGGGACTTTTATAAAAGCTAGTAAACTTTCTCAAAGAAATCAGACCGAATCATAGCAATAGATCAATTTTAAAAAAGAAAAATAATGGAAAAAACAAGAAACCTTTGGGATTTGTTTCTAATTCTTTCATTTTAAGCAGGAGATTGAGGGAAATGGCTGCCAAACTGCTGTAATACTTAGTTTATTTGATGGAAACAGGAACATCTGAGCCTCAGAGGGCTTGAGGAATACTTTTTGCATGATAAAATCCTCTAACAATGCTCCATTTCTTTCCCTCAGCCACCAGGTTTCATCTCTTTGAGATTTTAAAGGCCCGTCTAAAGTGAGGCAGGTGGCAGTTACTACTTGAAATTTGCCTAATGATCAATCTGCTAACTATATTGCTTGATTAACATCAAACAAAAGTCCTTCTATTTTTGAAGCAATGTAAGTATCAGGGCATGTTCCAGCCTGACACGAATAGCACTAGAGAATAAAGCCCCACTCTACATGACTTGTTTTAGGTCTGCCCCACCCACAGAAACTGAGGATGCCTGATCTGTCATTGGGAAAGTGCTGTGGCTTTCCTCTTTTGAAAATCAAGTCCCTTTTTGTTTAGGTTTTATCAGTTGTGGGAATCAAATTTGCAAAGCCCAGGTGTCTAGGAATGGTTTTCAATCTCCCTCCAGGTATGTAGCTGCTCTTCTGGGTTTTAATACAAGGGTTCCTCAGCAGGTGCTCACAGCGTTAGACGTACGTGACTTTGAAGTATTACTCCTACGTACAAATCCTCTGGCATGGTAGGAAGGAAACATCTTCTGTCTCTTGTCTGATGCAAAGTCGGGGGCTACTACCGTAACATCCTCCTGAGGTGGAGGTCGAGCTCAGGAGGCTGAGGTTCAGGAGCCGTGACCTCCCCACTACTGCATAACTTCTACAGCTTTTATGATCCAGGCAAACCCTGCTTTATGGGTTAATGTTCTTCATCACAGAAACGCTGTGAGAGGAGATTCAAAACAAGAGGAGATTTTCTTGTGGTGTAGAAGGGCATGGGGAGCCTCTATATAGCCTGCAGTTCTGTTTTAACACACCTTCTTTACTGCTGGAGGTCTGTCCTGGAGAAGCTGGCCGTTCCTGGTGGGGTTCAGAGCAGCCAGTAAAGCAGCCCACATTCACAGGTGAAGTTCTCCTGTCAGGCACTCCCATTGCTGATACACCTGATAGCTCAGCTGGGAAGTGTATGAGCTTAGCTTTAGCTTCAAATGTTCAAACTTGTTAGATAGGCTCAGATACTTAGATGACTGAAATGTAAATAGAAGAGAAGGAGGTGAGCTCCGTATCTTACACAAGGCAGGTGAGTGACTAATTGAACTTGCTGGGACTGTTGCTCCAGACCTGATTGAGACCTGAAAAGCTCTTCCCCACCCACATCACAAATAGTTCAGCCTAATTCCTCGAGGCAGTGCAGCCGCTGGAAGTGTCTGCCCTCCTGTGTAAAGAGGATATAGAGTTATTAGTAGAATTTCATAGGCTCGTGTTCATGTGTTTCTAGCTCTTGGGCAACTGCTGGTGGAGGAGATAGCAGGCTTGTTGGTTGTTGTTGCCTGACAGAGCTATATGGAAAACTTTGCATCTTTGACGAGTGATCAGTTACAAGTGAAAATCTATTATGAAGTGAAAGTCCGTTGGCAGAACAGTTACTGGAGAAAATCCTTTGTCCATTAAAAGAAGTTGGTTATTCTTTGCAAATTGAGAAGAAAAATTCTCTGCTTCTTTGATGGAAGGAAATAAGGGGACACATCCTCTCTGGATAGCTTTAATGTTTGAACTTCATAACAGGTGAGCCTGAGGTAGAAGCCTCCCCTTGCTCTCCTCTGCTTAACCTCCCAAAAATTCTTCACTCGACAAATGTCTAGTTTTTTCAGATCTAGTCTCCTAGGCACTTGAACTTCTAATAGTTGAATTGTGTAATATGGATGACCTCTCAGTATAGCTCTTCTTATTTTTAATTATTGGCAAGTATTTGGTTCCTGCCTGATGGATAGCAGGGGAGAAATAGGATCATAGAATATCTGGATCTTAATCCTGGAAAGTAACTGGCTCTTCCACTTGCTTATCAGAAAAGTAAATTCAGCTTTGTCCTTTGTTACAGGTGTCTCATTCAGAATGTTCCGAGTAATGTGTTTGCCACTGGAAACACTGCCACTGCCACCTTTACCCTAGGAGCTGACAGATTTGAAAGAGGAAGAATTAGGCTGTGCTGTAAGCTTATAGATATTAAAGATGAGTGACATGAGTGCGCAGTAAGAACTTGTCCCACTAGTATAATGAGAGATTATGCAAGAGACCATGAAATTTAACATTATAATGAGGGACCTGCTCTAAAAAAAAAACACCCTATAGACTTGCAACTAGACCGGTCTTTGCATGAAGCCTTATAACTATAAAATATTGCATTGTTTACCAAATGAGTAAAAAGATCCATTCTTCATTATCTGAAGGATTGAATATGCTTATGGAGAGAGGGGAAGGAGGAACTCGGTACTCTTCCTACAAACTGCAATAAAACTGCAGTGTTACCAGAGGCAAACTAGTTACTCATTAAGCTTGGGGGGAAAAGGAAAAGACATGGTATGAAACCAGATTTATTAGACAGACAAGACTGGAAAACATGGTAGATGTGCTGGTTTTGAATTGCAGATTCCATTAACCCTGTGATGGCCAGGAGGGCTAGCTTGAGTGTGGCTGGAAAGCTGCCTGGCAGAAAAGGATCTGGGGGTCCTGGTGGACAGGCGGCTGAACATGAGCAAGCAGCATGCCCAGGTAGCCAAGAAGGCCAATGGCATCTTGGCCTGTATCAAGAACAGTGTGGCCAGCAGGAGTAGGGAAGTGATTGTGCCCCTGTACTCAGCGCTGGCGAGGCCGCAGCTTGAGTACTGTGTTCAGTTTTGGGCGTCACAGTATAGGAGGGACATTGAGATTCCGGAGCATGTCCAGAGAAGGGCAACAAAGCTGGTGAGGGGTCTGGAGAACACGTCTTATGAGGAGCGGCTGAAGGATTTAGGATTGTTTAGTCTGGAGAAGAGAAGGCTGAGGGGAGACCTTATTGCTCTCTACAACTACCTGAAAGGAGGTTGTAGTGAGATGGGCGCTGATCTCTTCTCCCAAGTAACTGGCAATAGGACAAGAGGAAACGGGTTCAAGTTGCACCAGGGGAGGTTTAGGCTAGACATTAGGAAAAAATTGTTCACTGAAAGAGTTATTAAACATTGGAACAGGCCGCCCAGGGAGGTGGTTGAGTCACCATCCCTAGATGTGTTTAGAAGTCGTGTAGATGTGGTGCTTAGAGACATGGTTTAGTGGCAGACCTGGCAGAGTAGGGTCAATGGTTGGACTGGATGATCTTAAAGGTCTTTTCCAACCTAAATAATTCTATGATTCTAAGGACTATGGAGGGAACTTCTGTAATATACCTTCTAGCATTCTAAACATCATTTTTCAGCTTCTTGTCATAAGGATCTCTAGCTTCCTTATGGCCCCAGGACAAAGGGTCTATAACAGCTGTGGTCAAATACGAGGTTGCATTTAACTTTTGCACCTATCTGCTACAATGGAGTAGGATTGGGATCCTGTTGGTGTGCTCTACAAGCACAAAACCAGAAGCAAAGTTTCAGTCTAAAAGATGTGGTTTCTTACCTACCACCTTGATCTACTTGAAGAAAAGCCTCAATATACCAGGTGCCAAATATCTAATAAGCTTCTTGCAGGCTTTGTGATCTCTTGTTGTCCTCCCATGATACCTTCCATTCACAAACCAGTAATGAGTTAAGACTTACAGTTGAGATCTGTAAGCAGGAAGGGAGAGGGAGGAATTGAAGCAAATGGACAATCTCCAATGCAATGTGGAAAGCTTGAGGGGGAAGTCAGGAGCAGGATCTAGGAATACTTTGTCACAGTGCCATCCTCTTCGAGGTGATCTATGATCTGGCTGCAAAACTTGCTACCTGGAAACTGCCATCCGCAGGTTTTGTGCTGCACCCAGAAAGCAACATGGAAGATGACTCTTCCAGCCTGAAATATACTTAATAGCTGTAGTTTAATGTTTTATTTAAAAGGGAATCTGAATTAAAAACCAACTGTTTTCACACCCCTGCTCCCCAAATTTTCTGGTAGGTAAGGAGGAGATAATTTTGCTTTACATGTGGAGATGCTGAAACAAATTGCAATAGATAAGGTGTTTTTGTCAGGAAACTTTTTTGTGTTGATTCATTGTAAAAGAGAAACAACTTTTAAAATTCTTTACTGCCATATGATAGCAAAATGGGAACATGCCCCTAACAAACTTTCTTGTCTTTTCCATAAGAAAACCCGTCAGAAATCCTCCCCCTAACTGCACTCATTAAATGTTACCTCTCCCCTATTCCTTTGTCAAAAACACTTCATTACAATTTACCTTCTCCTCTCTGTTGCTTATGAACATCTCGTACAGTTGTCCTGCCCAGAGCACCGGGACCTTGCTGATGGTGCAAGTGGTGCCTGCCTTCTGCACAAAGTGCTGCTGGGCACCAAGCCACGAAGAGCAAAGAACTACTTCATGTATGTGTGAGTCACTGGTTTAGGGTAACACACTCCCGTGCAAGCCCCTGGTCATCTCTTCTGGGCTTCTCTTACTGGGCTTCTCATGAAGAATGAGCTGCCTCCATACTCTGCAGGAAGGTGCTAAACAGATATGCTTGGCGAACAAGCAACTCCTCCACACCTGATGCTGGCAAGTAGCTTGCCAGCCATGACTGGGCTGCCTACTTCCAGGATGGGGCGTGTATGATCTTCTTCAAAGTCACTGCTGGGTATTTTAATTAATCATCTTAATTATTCAATAATACTTGTATTCTAGGTGCCTGTTTTAAATCTGTAATGTATCTGTAGAATATGTGTATGGAATATATTTAAGGGCAAGTTTCCAGACTTGCATGTTGTGTCCACCTGAGCACTTCAGCACTATGCCCAGACTCCACTGCTGCTCGTGTTTGCTGAAAGTACAGAAACTCTTGGGTTGAACATAGGCAGGCTGTTGATTGGCCTCTTCTCTGAGCCATTTTTTCATACTTAGTCACTGGGGTCATTTTTAGTTAGCCTTTGGTGCCAGAGGGCACAGGCCCTGCCTGAGACATTGTTCCCAGGAGCTGAACTGGTTTCTGTGAATATCCATCCCTCCACTTCCATGTGCAAGGAGCAATACAGAAAGACTTTCTGAAGCCCTCATAGAGGTCAGAGTCTAACATGATTAAGAGCTCTGCGGAATAATGTAAATAGCTGAGAAAACATGTCTGGTTCAGACCATTGTTTCTGTGGGCAAGAAATATATGGGGCTTCTGGAGAAGAAGGGAATGGTAGACTTGCCATATGAACTTGGCTAGTATAGATGAGGGCTGAATTATTGTTGCAAGTCAAAATTCAGGCAGAACTTCTAACATGGAGGTAGGAGGGAAGGTCTGTAAGCAGCAGTGTGCTAGGGAATGACCACATCAGAGCTGGAGTGAAGCTGCGGGGGCTGGGTATCTCAGACTCCCTTTGTGTTTGCAGAAGACCTCACTAGAGGCTTTCATTCAAGGGAGTCAAGGGAGCTTACTGTCTAAATAGTCCTCCCTCTCATCCTCTGGCTATTTCAATTACCCAGCTGGGAAAAGGGAGGATACAGAACCCAAATTAAATTATTTCTGGCCGTGGTTACAGAAGGAGCACAGGGAACTAAATCTGCATCTCCAGAGATCTTACCCGGTGCCTGGAAATGACCCTTCTTCTAGTCATTAACAAATACCTCTAAGGGAAAATGCTGATATTCTCTGAATCCCATTGAAAATGAACCACATTTGAAATACAGAACAACACTTCAAAGGAGGATATAGGGAATTATATATCAGAGGTATTCAGTGGAAGGCAGAATACAATCAGACCTGAACTGAATCTTCCACCTCCAACACAGGACTACCATGCCACGAGCACAAGGAGGGCATGGGGGCTGAGGTACAGAGGTAAAAGATCGTAACAGAACTTGTACGTTACCCAGCCTACCTCACCAGGAAGTGTCTGCTAGGAAGCTGAATTAACGAAGTAATTAGCAGTGAGTGGTACTGGCTTATAATTTAACTTTTGCTGGGATTCTTCCCTTTCCACAAACACTCAAAACGCTGTGCTAAGATTCCACCATTACACCTCGGATGCCAAGGGGACCCTCCTCCCGGATGACAATTTCGGTGTAACCCTTTTGCTCTTCACTGGAAGTCCGTACTGTGCTCAGCATAGTTGGCTTTAAAATTCCGCAGGGTTTTTGAAGTGACAAGTCTTGCTGTCCAGCAAGACAAACTACTCTAAAATAAAGCTTTGTTTGTCTAGGAGGTGGAGCTGTAATAAAACCGTGCCCAAGCAGTTCATGTGCAGGTGTACAATTGTTAACAGACTCTGCTGCTTCATCAGCAGGGCATCTAGCTGGAGCCGGGAGTATGGATAACTTGGGAATCCTCATAGGTTCGAAACCTCTTTGTCCTCTGGTTCTGGCCTTACTACAAGCGCCATCCCCAATGGTGCTCAACGCTTCTCTGATGGCAACAGTCTTAAGACAGGGGGATTTGTAACAGGGATGAAATTATTTATTAGACTCACGATCTAGTAATGAATCTTGCACCATTTTTAACACCAGACTGAAGAGAATGGACCGCCCCTGCAATTTCCTCTGCCTGCTGGAGGAACCCATCTCTCAGATTTGCAGAATGGAGGAAAGAAAATGAAGTGTAGGCAAGCCTGTGTCTGGCATTTTCTCAAATGATATTTCTCTCCTACCCGGAACCCTTAGCAGATGAGTATTACGAGTGGCAGGCAGGGCTTTAAATACAGCGTGTTGGAGTTTTGGCAATTTATAAGGTGGATTAGTCATCTTACTGTGGAGATCCCTCCACCTCCCAAATGAGAGAAAATAGTTCTGACTGAAGGCAGCGATCCATCATCTTTCAGATTCTGACATTGTGAGGCAAAACTTACATCAGAAATCTGCTAAGACGTATCTAAATGTGTTTAAGTACATCTCATTTGGCTGAACTTCAGAAGCTCACAAGAAATAACAAGTAACTTCAGGTTATGGCTGTGCTATCAGATCTGTACGTGAAGACCGACACACACCTGACACTGTGCAGCTAAACAACTCGTTCTCTTTCTTCTTCTTCCAGGTGAAGAAGATTGCAGCAGAATATTACGATAACCTCCCCCATCACCAGTCCTGGATTCGAGTTCTGTGGGACTTTGTTTTTGATGACACTCTTGGTCCTTACTCAAGGGTTAAGAGACTATGCAAGCTGGCAAAAGAAAGCTAACGGACTAGCTTTGCCTGCTGCATTGGTGTTTTCTTTGTTCATTTGAATGACTGGAGTTTTCTGCAGAAGCAGAAGGATGTTTGTGTGTGCTGAAGTAGCGTTGGTGTGTGCTCCTTAGACCAAGAGGATGAGTGTGAGAATGAAGCAATTGGATGCACTATTTTAGACTATTGATACTTTTTGATAAAGGATATTTGTGTATGTAACACTGAGGAACTAGATTAGAGTGAGCTACGATTATGTGAACCTTTGGCCTAGGCTTAGAATTAACTTCCTGGGCCACGTGTGCCTAAGTTTGAGTTTTGGCCTGGTCTGCAAAGGAGGATGGTGTGTCTATGTGTGAGCACACGTGTGTGTAGTTTAGGACTGGGTTCTCTTCGTGCCAGATTAGATGTAGATGCTCTGCGTGCACAGGTCTGTGGAAGCAAGGAGGACCGGCACGCAGTAGCAAATGATACTTTCTGGAGAACACAAGTGTGCCTTTAGCTCAATGTTTTGTCTGCTCTAATATTTTACTTCTGATAATGGCTGGTAGCAGAGATTTTGTATGCAATGAAATATGTGTATATTTTTGTACATTCTGATCATTATTTTAGTAGCTGGTGTTTGACCTTTATTCCAGGGCTTTGCCTAAACCTTTTCTGAATCCATTTCTATTCTTAGGATCTAATACTGAGTGTAGCTAAGTGGCAGAGCTGAAGCGTGACATGGAGAAACCCTTTCTTTAGTCTTCTTGCTGTCTGATCAGCAGTGTGGATGTGCCCCCGGAGGAACTGGGTGGTCCCTCCTCACTCACCTTTTCAACAGTATTTCATAACTTCTTGTTTCTCATACTTTTCCCCACTATAAGTCCTTCTGAGGGTGGGAAGGTGCTAGATTTAATTGCTGCTTACCAACATTGTTAATATTCCTGATCCTCTTTCTTGGTCTTCTCTATATTGTACCACTTTCTGTGAATAGGAGTTAGGAGTATGTGACAGTGAAGACATGGAGACATTATGGTGGTATTTGTCCCTAACTGCTTTCAGAATAATTGTAACTTTTTCCCTCTGTCATTCAAGGGGCACCGACTTGACATTTTTAAGCACGTGATACTCCCAACTATGTAAAAGCTGTCACTGATGGTGTTAAGGGGATGGGTGTTAAGGGAACATGGTGCTGGAGTTGTTTCTCTTCCTACATGTCTCACTTTGTGCTATTGACATGAACCTTCATCTGCCATTTCCACCCACTGGAATAAATCTTCCTGCCTTTCCTCTCCAACTATCAACTTCTGGCTACCCTCAGTAATTCTGTATCATCAAAAACCTTAATCACAGAATCACAGGGGTTGGAAGGGACCTCTGGAGATCATCTAGTCCAACCTCCCTGCCAAAGCAGGGTCACCTAGAGCAGGTTGGATGGGATGGTGTCCAGGTGGGTTTGGAATGTCTCCAGAATCAGAGACTCCACCACCTCTCCGGGCAGCCTGTTCAGTGCTCTGCCACCCTCAAAGGAAAGAAGTTCCTCCTCATGTTTAGATGGAGCTTCCTATATTCAAGTTTGTGCCTGTTACCTCTTGTCCTGTCACTGGGCACCACTGCAAAAGGACCGGTGCCATCCATAACTAACTTAATCACCATACCTTTCTCCAAGCAGAATGGTATCTTGGGAGTCAGTAGTTCAGATGCCATCTTATAACTTCCCTCCACCCTGGAAAGCTGACAACTTATTTCTGTCCTTACTAAGTGGTTAAAAGAGAATGGATCTCCAAAGGTCCTCTTACACCCTAACCCTCTAACAGTATGACTTTTTTGTTTTCTTCTGGAAATCCACGTTTGTAACAAAGAAAAGGATTATTCTGCATTCCTTTTGGTCCCTCAAAGTATGCTATTAGACCTGGGAAGCCTGATTTCCTCAGTAAACACAGTTTCATTCCTTCCTGCTACAGCAGTGGATCCAGTGAGTCAGTCTGTCCTTGACCTCGCCTGGCATACCAGGCAGCTGAGTGAGCCTGCTGCAATTGGGGTTCCTCCTCCCCTTCCCTTTCCTCCACTTGCCTCACCTGTCTGATTTTGGCAGTTGGGTAAATACCCAGGTTTGCTCAGCAGTGCAAGAACCTTTGTGATGCAGGAGCTGAATACCAGTTCATTCACGGATACTGTTTTGGTCTGGTCCTTTTTCTGGAAGAGGAAGAACGGGACTTCTTCTGACGCTTCAGACTTCACTGGCAGGAGCTTCACTTTTTTATTGATGTACTTCAGTGTTGCTGCCGCTCTGATCACATACTCAACTTCCCATGTCCTTAGTGAGCTTGGCCAATTTAGCAAGTTAATATAAAAACCTTAATAAAGATTACGCTATCTTCCTCAATCTGACTATTGTCCTTCTCCTCTATGGAGAGTGACCTTTCTGTAGTTCCCTTACTCAGCTGTTCCATGATGCAGTCACCTATGTGGTCTATAGATTGCACCATAGCCTCTGTGTCAGGCTAGGCTAGTAAACAGAGGGTAACCAAAATTGGTAACCTCTTCTTATCCTGCCTCCCATCAGTATTTCCATCACAGTCCCACCTTGCTGTGCCTGGGCAGCCCCACAGCCCTCCTGCTCTGCGCTCACCATCTCAGTGGGAATCTGAAGTGGCTGGAAGCCCGGTGCCTGCAGATGTGTGGTGCAAGCAGAGTTTCAATGTGCGTGGGTGCTGCTGGAGAAGGCTGTGATCCTGTCCTCCCCGTGGGCGCTTGTCCATGCCACTACCAGTAAAGTTGGCAGAAGGGAGGGGTTTTTCTTTGTAATCACAAGGCAAATGGATCTGGGTTAAAAGAACACTGGGGCTATGTATAGTTTTATTCTCTTTGCTTAAAAATTAATCCAGATCCCCTTCATTGTGTGGCCACACTAATGCTCTGGCAGGAGGAGATAAGAGGGACAAATAGCTGTATGACAGGTGGGGGTGGAGGTTAATGTCCCTTTTGATTTCTGCTGATGTAAAATGCCTGTGGGCTGCCCTGTTGCAGCAGTACCTGCAACGAGCCCAGCATGAAGGGACACCCTTCTCTACAGAGGCAACAGGCAAACCGAATCAGTGTCTGGGAGGGGGAACTCCCCCGGCAGTGCCGCTCCTGCAAAGAAGCCACCCCGCACATCCCTGTCACCGGAGCCATAAGCTGGGAACAAGCAAAGCGCTGGTGATGCCAGGGCTGCTCCCCTGCCCCTGTCAGCCAAGCTGCCCCTTCCGCCCCTGTGCACCTTGCTCCCACAGCTATTAAGTGGCCCTGTGCAAACTTCAGCTCATTATGTCTTAATTACATGAGGCCTGCATAGGTAGAAGAAGAAAGTAAGAAAAACTCCTTTACAGCAGGCGGCTGATGTTAACAGAGGGCACACCGTTTCCAGGCTGTACACTCGGCCCGAATTACAACGCAGTTATTACTGACCTTAGGCATAATGCCACATTCCAAGGCAAAACATGAGCCACGCAGGGCCCCAACTTCCTGACGCTTAATGAAGATTATGGGAGAGTTTCACAGAACAGTTGTGATCACCTAAGAGGCAGCAGTTTTGAAAAGTACTTGCCATTGTCAGGTGTGCCATTACATGGGTTTGTAATTGATGAGCGATTTATGCAACAGAGCATTCTAATCTCTGCTATTACTGCTGCTTGTCCCTGTTCTTCCTACTGGAATCACACAATCACCGGGGTTGGAAGGGACTTCTGTGGATCATCTAGTCCAGCCCCCCTGCCAGAGCAGGGACACCCAGAGCAGGTTGCACAGGATGGTGTCCAGGTGGGTTTGGAATGTCTCCAGAGTCGGAGACTCCACCACCTCTCTGGGCAGCCTGTTCCAGTGCTCTGCCAGCCTCAAAGGCAAGAAGTTCCTCCTCATGTTCAGATGGAACTTGCTATGGTCAAGTTTGTGCCCACTACCTCTCATCATATCACTGGGCACCACTGAAAAAAGACTGGTGCCGTCCTCCCAGCACCCTCCCTTTAAGTATTTGTAAGCATTGGCTCATTCTCCTGCTCCTGGGGTTGCTGTATTGTGATGCACATCAATGTCTGTTCCCATGTGGAAATCTTACCCCACTGTCTCACCAGTCTCTCGCCTTCTGCTGGCATTGACCAGCTAACAGACATCAGGCTCAGTCTGGAGCTCACCGTTGCATTAATCTAAAGTATAACCACATTGTAAAAAAGTCTTTGAAAAGGCAGATTGGGTTGCTTTGAAGACTGCTGAAGGACAACCCCACGCTCTCCGAGCCAAGGCAGATAACATTTTACAACTAACTGCAAAGCTCGCCCCACCCCGCCTCCTCTCCCGGGTCTCCTGTTGCTGGCAGGCAGTCCCTCCTGCCTGCTGCCCTGCTCTGTGAGGGCTGGGGCACGCGAGCAAGGGGACAGCCACAGCCTCTCCTTGGCCACTGCACCAGGCTCTGCTCCCGAAACCATTCCTGGGGCCTGGCTTTTAAAAGAAAAGCTTCAGGAAGGCCTGAAGCAAAAGCTGGGGGCTTGGAAAACGTTTGACAGATTTCAACAGCTGAACTGCAATCTTTGGCCTTTTGCACAAAGTTATCAAGAAGATGGTATCAAGACTACTGCCAGGTAAAGCTTCCACCAAACCAAGTCAAGCAGAAATTCCCAAGATTGCACTGGTGGAAAGAATGGCTCTAAAGAAAAAAGAATGTATGACCTGAAAGATATGACTGGGTGCGCGCTGTTAAGTGTTCGGTGTCCTGTGCTCATCTCTGACCACTTTCCATCAAATAAAGCTCAAGACAAATGCAACATGTGAGATGTTAACAAATGACTCCCCTTAAGCCTCTAGTTCAGCAGTGCTGGACCAGTGATTTCAGCTTGGATCCTCCTGATGCCTTCAGTAGCCTTGTTCTGCGTAACTACCTCCCTTTTACTTACTGGAAGCCCTTACGAGTGCAGGTGATGGGACCTGGGTATTTTTCAGCGATGGCGGGAGATGCAGTGGGACAGTTAGTGGTGGCCTGAGAAGAGTCGTAAGCCACTGTCCTTCACTGACTTTGGCCAAAAGCTGCTGAGGTTGCCGCAGCCTGGCTGCAGGAGGTGGTGCTCAGCCGGCGATGGGAGGAGGGCCGGGCAGGTGACAGCCACCTCTCCCTGTAGAAGGCATCGGGGCTGTTGTGGTTGCACCAGCTGTGACGCACTCAGGCTCTCTCCTCGTGCTCTGCGGCACTGGCCGGGCACAGCTGCCACCCCATGGTGAGTCTCGGTCACCTTCTCCTCATCATCAACCCGAGTGACATAAAAGCATGGGAGCTCAAGGGACAAATGAAACAAAGAAAGGCAGGGCCATGTGGACAATAAACAGTTTATTACCAATATGAACACAGATACTGTGATGCACTGACGTACCATTTTTTTTAATATTGTGATAACTCTGAGACAAAGAACTTGTTGGCTGACAACTAACATGTCTCTGTTTCTTCTGGTGATGCCACAATACATTTCTGTTGGCAAAGGATCTTCATTTACATTGCAGACTACTAGTAAAATTACTTTGAAGTCATCTATCAAAAGCAAATGGTTCACGTGTGTTCTTATCTACTACTAAAAAGAAAGGTAATACATTTAAATAAGCAAATACAAAATACAAAAAAGGCTGACAAAT
Source organism: Burhinus oedicnemus (assembly GCA_008921705.1). Classification (NCBI taxonomy): domain Eukaryota; kingdom Metazoa; phylum Chordata; class Aves; order Charadriiformes; family Burhinidae; genus Burhinus; species Burhinus oedicnemus. The sequence continues at coordinate 528,057 of VFFE01006453.1, read as the reverse complement.
CCAATGTGCAGTGTCAGATGAAATCTAAAAAATCCAGAAATTTAAAATTTAATATTCTTTAGATTAAGACTTTTAAAATGAAGCGAATCCAAGGCAGCAGCAAGCTTCAAAGTGTGCTGAGTCTGCTAATAAAAAGGGTATAAGAACAAAGACAGTGCCGGTGTCCTCTCTCACCATCTTGCATGACCTTGGTACACTTAGAAATGATCCGATCTTCCTAGCATTCTTAGTACCGTCCAAATGCTTTGCAATCATTATGTTGTACTGATTCTACTCAACTCCTGCCGTATGGCTAGAAAACCAAACCAAAAAGTTAATGCATAATGTTATATACCCAGTGTGATGGAAAACGCTAAGTATAGAGGTTGCAGAAAGTACACGCTGGTAAAAGGATGAGTGGAGGGTAAAAGGATGAGTAAGGGTAAGCAGTCAGCTGTTTGCTTGCAAACTGCAGTACTGGCTCAAGAAGTTGCATCCGTGGTTTATGTGAATGTCTTATTTTGCACTGGAATGAACTAGGGAGGCTCTGAGGGCCAAGCTGCCGGGATGGTAGCGTATGGGTGAGGGTCTCCTCAACTGCAAACTGCCCCGAGGTTTTGTGAACACACGGGTCTAGGGCAAGGGGACAGGGAACGGATTTTAGCTGTTTTATAGTCTCCTCTCTTTCCCCTTTTGTGTGAATCTAAGATGGGGAGTGCAGGGTGTGGACATGCATCTTCATATGGCCTAATGGGGGGTTCAAACAAGTATTTTGCTGTGCATTTCAATAATGGCCCTGAAAAATACATTTACTCATATATTGTAGAGCAATTTATAATAAAGTACTGATACATTTAGTACACTTGTTGCACTTTTCAGTGAATTAGAAAAATGCGTGGCTATTTGGAAAGATCTAATCGAGGGAAGGTCTGAAATAGCTCTTCAAGCACAGGAAGCCTACAGAAGATGCTCGGGAAGGATTTTCAGTGTGGTACCTCTGTCCCCTCCTCATCCCAAACCTGTGTGGCCAGCTAGTTACAAGCGATTTCACGCTCCCTGATTGTGATAAATTGACATGCCACGGGCTACGGGCAGGGCCTTTTTCACCCTCCCACCTGTGAGAAACATGGGCCAGTGAATTTCTCACAGGTTGGGGGTGAAAATGCCCATCAACAGCATAAAAATAAAGGATGTAAACACAATGTCACGATCAGAGCTCAGATAAGGTAGATGCTTGTTCTTCAAATGTATATATAAATCAGAGCTGCTCGGAGAAGTCTGACACCACCAGGGAACTCTCTGCAGTTCCTATCATCTTATCGATGGGAAATTAGTCATAAAGATGAGAAAAATAATAATTTTTCTCTTTCTTACCATCAATTATCTCCTCTTTCACTTTGTGTAACTCTCTTACAACTTCCTCCAATATTTCCTGATGAGACAAAACACAAGTCAGCTGCTCAGAATTTCCTTCTAACTGGTGGAAGAAAATGCAAGTTTAACACGGTTGTGCAGCGTCCCCCACCTCCGCTGAGGATCAGAGCCTAGCACTACTAACAGCTACGTCTGCACTCCCAGGCTAAGGATGCAGAAGATACTGGCATATTTATTTGCACGTTTCTGTACAGACATCTTGACCAAATAGCAGTGAGCTTGTGCTCTCTTGCTGCTCACCAGCTAGCCCTCCTCTAAGCACCTAGTTATAGAGGAGATCAGAAGACTGAACAGCTGTTTTGCTTGTACAGCGCATGCATGGGGGAAAATGGGTAGCTCGTCAAATCTCTTAAGTGCAAAAGACCTTTTCACTCACCTGTTTCATTCGATCAAAATCTAAGGCATCCATAGCCACATCATTGCTGCTGCTCACTGGCTTCATCCTTGAGATGGAAGAAGAGGACAAAAAAAGCCAGTCAGTTCCTTGCCACGCATGCTAAGCTACACCCACCTGATGGCGGGGATGAAATCCACCCCTGAGCAGGAGCACCCGTGTTCGAGCGCTGGACTGGAGGCTCCCTCTTGTACCACTCGGGAGAGTTCGGCAGCCGGAGAGCAGCACTGCTGCCGTTTGCACAGCCTGACCATCAAAGATGCGGCTTTCTCCTACTGCAGGCATATTGCAAGGAGCGCAAAGGCTGCACTGAAACAGAATTTAGTCTTGGTGTTGGGGACCTCAATGATTTCAAACTAGAAAATGCGGAGATGGCTTCAGGGAATAAAGCCTGTTAACAACGTATTTGATTACAGCATTTGCAATTTGCAAGCTAAATGTCTGCTTTTCTCTCTTTCACAGTCTGTTTTCTGCACAGCAACCTTGTCTTGGCCACCTAGGCTTTAATTGGGTGCTAAAGTAATAGTAGAATACAGGTTAGAAAAAGAATATAGGGAAAATAATAACCCAATAATCCTTTCCTTGGAAGGCCTGACTCGAGTGGAGCTTGTTGATAGCACTGTGTAGCACGGGCACTTTTTCTTGACCCAGAAACAAAGCCAATCTGCCCTTAATGGCTAGTATACTTGAGTGTTACTAGTCTTCCAGGATGGTATTAGTCATTGGGCTGAACTCTGATGACAGCTGATAAAATAAATTAAGGAAGCAGAAGCTGCTTGACTTTCTCTTTTAATCAGTAATCCTAACACAGTTCAAAAATTAACCATAGAAAAGGCTTCAAATAACTTTACCATCATTTTTAGGCCCAAACTGGGGGCTGCAGGAGATTCTGCTGCTCCTGAGGGTACACTCTGTCTTGCAACCCTTTCCTGGCAAAATCTTAACATGTCTCTTACCATCTCACAGCTAAGTTGGGAGGTAAGACAGATACAAATGCCATCAAACTGAAGGGGAACAGAAACAGGTCACCGCTGAGAGCTTTTGAAACCTGCCCTGCTTCCCCCACAAAAGTAATTTGAGCAAGCAAAGACTGAGCACTACACCAGCTGTTAAACGAGGAAAAGATTTTTTTCCCACTGAACTCCTCCTCCTCCCAGGATGGAATGGCACTGTAGAAGATAGCTGGCGAACACTGGATGGCTGTTTAAGGTAGCCCACATTTCATTCCTATTTGCAATGAGGGAGAACGGTCTTTCTACATCTATTGGAAACTCTCATGTATTTCCTAGAACCAGCGTGTCCCATTGGTTTTAGGAGAGCTGGAGAGACTATATTTTGCTCTAGTAACACTGGTGCATCCCTCTGAATGTCTGGGCAGGCATGTTCCAGCATCTTTAACACAGCAGCAAGTATGTGCAGATAGTTGCCATTGGCAACTTTCTCCCTGCAGACTATCAGCACTGTTGTACAAGTAACAGTGAAAAATAAAAGACATCTCTTTGCAGTAAATGCTAAACATACATAAATCTGTGCTGTAGCTCCTTATTCAGCTTATTCATCCATCTCAGTGTTCAGTACTGCAGTAACAGTGGGTAGTCCTGGACCACCACTGGAAAGAGTTACCTCTTTAGTTGTCCAATATCAAACTTAAATCTCAGTCTTGGTGCGTAAGAACGTGGGTGATGCTGCAGCTGGGCTGTTCTGACTGACAGGACTTCTGCAGTCTACTTTACGCTTCTCAGCTTTTGACACCTGCCAGGTTTTGTACCCTGTATTTCTGAATGCCCTGTCTGTGGCTGGGCCTTTTTACAGCTCAGCGTTATTACTGCACCTTTGCTCTCCTTTCTTGTGCACCCACTGCAATTGCATGGATGGAGGAATAACTTCCCTTCTCCCAGTTGCAGGCTCTTTAGATCATTTCTGCCTTCGCTTTTGAATTTCTGCAGAGGTTGGACAATGAAAACTCCTATTGGCAGGGTCATCCTGAACCTGCTGTAAAAAGATGCTCCAAAACCTGTCTTCTACATGGCACAGCGCGCTGCTGAGCCCGCGCCTCTGATTCACGAGCAGGGATGCTTTAAGCACTTGCTTAAGTGTGATTAACGTCTGTGATGGCTGTGCCCACCTGAGCAGGGGGCTGCGTCCATGGAACAAGCCTTTGACACGACCCACTCCACCTTCACACTTTGTGCAGCGACAGACAAAGCAGATTGTAAGAGAATGAGTAAAAGACGTGACAGAAGACGAACGTTAGTGCTGAATGATGGGATTAGCCAAAGGACAAGCCAAGATGGTTAAGAAGCCAGGCTGTTAGCCAGTACCTAGAAGACACGTGGGATTGTGTGGGGCTCTTAGCTTCACAGCTCTTCACCACTGATGGATTTCTACAGCAATGGAATGAAACGAGACATGAGTTTGTGCATGTGCCATGGGGACCAGCATGACTGCTAGCCAGCCGCAGGGACACCCCGTGCAGCTCACCTAGAAAGTAATGAAGATACAGGCTTTTCAACAGAATTGCTCCTTTCCCATGGCTTCTTCCCAGAGTCTGGAAAACAAGAATGAAAAGTTACTGATTGTTATTTTTTCTCTAACTATAAAAAAATCCTGAAGTTGATTGTCTAACACAGCTGCTTTCATTCAGTGAGGATGAGTGACTTGGAAAGATCCATCAAAGCAGGAGTGCTGAATGAGTGCAGTTGCGCAAAAATCTCTTTAGTGATCCCTTTAATTAGGGATTGGATAGTTAAACGATACTAAAAAGACATGGAACTGGAACAGTAGAAGTAAAAGCACAAATCACTTTTATTAAGAAATACAGGCTAATTGCTGCAAGGCTTATTTTATTCAGTACAATACTTATTTGTATTTTAAGTTAAAAAGTCTTAGGTATTTTGTCTGCATGGTTGGCAGAAAATGTGGGTGCATCTAAAAAAAGCAGTGAGGCCCCCACTATGCAAATCTCCACAGAGAATTTATTTAACATTGTCTACATTTCTAACTTGCGGAACATTCCCAAAAGCTGCACTGCATAACCCTTGTTACTGAAAACACTTACTATTGTCCCAATCTCCTCATGTGCAAATAGTCTCAAATAAAGTGAACTGTTCTGAGACTTGAATCACGGAATAATACACAACTTTATACACAAGCGTTTGCTCCTCTGTGAGGTCCTAAAAAGCTCTTTAAAAGAATTCTGGGCACTCCCAGGAAATCTCTAGATCTCATTCCTCATTTATATGCACCTTTCTGCTGGCTTCTTCCCTTTCCCTTGCAAAACACGCAAATCATGGCTTTGTTCCAAAAGGAAGCTGGAATGATTAAATACTCATTCCCTTGGGAGAGATTTCTTTTAGCAGGTATGAAAGCCAAGGTTGATGCAAGGATGAATCTGACTGGCTTGCAGCTTACCTACTCAGATGAAGTTATTTCAACTCATCATAGGGAACACATATTTTGGGGGCTCCTTAACTTCACCTAGTAACTCTTAGGACCAGGCTTACTGCAACAAGCTGCTAGGTTAAGGAAGGATAACAGTTTGAGACCCAAACCCCGACTATATAAACCAGGACAGCTACACTACTGAAAGTAAAATAATATAGCTTTTTTCTCTTAGAAGATTCAGGTGCATGCAGATCCTCAGCTACATGTCTGCAGCCCTTTAAATTGGCTGCATTGCCATTTTCTTGGCTATGAAGCATATAAAATCACCATTTCTTGCTGAGTGCAGTTTTTAAAACAATAGGTATTTGGGAATTATTCTGTTAGTTACTGCTGCTGCACTCAGAACGATGAACCCAGAGTCCAGAGGTGGCGGAGAAGACTAGATTAAGAAAACAAACTAAACCACTAGTAGTTTGATTTAATACCTGATGAATTTTGCTGCTGCTGGGTGGGACCTCGTGTACTGGGTGAAGGAGAGGTGCTAGCATCATCCTACGAAGAGAAAAATAGGACATTACTTAATTCTGGAGATGAAGCGGAGAGTCCTCTTCCACTCTGGAGACCAGCTGCAGCACAGGTGGTACAAAAGCAAGTCTCCTCCAAGCATGTCCAACAAGCACTGCTGCCAAAGTATGGCTCAAGTCCATTTCAACTTTAACCTTTCTCTACCTAAAGGCATGGCAAAATACATCCTTTTTATTTTTTTGCTAACGTGGACACCTTCTCATGATTCTACTGAATCACTTTCATCCCTGTATACAAAACCAGGCTGAATTACCACTCTAAAGTGCTGGTTGCTGTTGTCTAAATACAAACCATCCATTTCCCAAATTTAGAAACTCTCTGTGATATGGAAGCTGAGCCACCTGAAGGAACAGTAGGTCAGATCCCAGCCTTTTAGCCCAGGACAGCCACTGGTATCAGTGAGGGTAGTCCAGGTACTACCAGAATGTAACTAAATCAATCAGTACTCCTCCTAAGTGGAAGATTAAACACTACATCACAGACTTGGACTCTTTTTACTGGGATTTATGTGTGACAGATCATAGAACATTCACCCATATATTTGACATGTCAATATTATTTAGCAGCCCTCAAAACACACTCAAGCAAAGCATTAACTGTGCATTGTAAAATGGAATTGCACCCAGTTTGACAGAAGATACCCCCACCACAAAATGTACTCAAGATACGCATTAAACAGATGTTCTCTAAAACTCCTTTCTAAACAGTTTGGTCCTATCCAAAAGTTTGATTGGGGATATAAAGTAATGCAGAGCTTCAAGGAGAGAGAAGAAGGGGCAGAAGGACAGCAGAGGCTCAATAGTTAGAAGCTAAATGGTGCCTTTCATCTCTTGAATCTATGCTTCAAAACCAGCTTTGGGGCAAGATTAAGAGCAATGGTTGCATAGTGGGTTCAATAGGCAAATTCCATGCTTGAAGCATCCCTTGGGGAACATGCAAAAAATAGCTGCTTTTCTCCTTAAACAGTGCAAAGTGCTTATTCCTGCTCTTGCTGTAAACCTTTCAGACCGGGGCGAGACCTACATTCTCTGAATGGATTTCCTGCCGAACAGCTGTTACTTTGTCTTTGGGATGAATATCTCTGTACGGGTGATATGAGGCACACACGGTGCTTTATGAGCTTACAGCCATGGCAGAAAGCCTTTACGAGGGTACTGGCTAGCAACAGGAAAGCTGTATGAGCAGCAGCCCAGAAAAGCACCACATGGGAAGGGACACAGCGTAAATCTTGGCCCCTCTTGAAACTGGAAAGATCTCCCACGCTTTACCAGTTCAGCGGGCAAAGAGGTGTTTTAATCTGCATGTTGAACTCAAAATTGCTGCATCAAGTCCAGTGTAAAGACTGAGTCAAATCAAAACTCTTGTTTAATTGTTTTTGTGGACAACATATAAGCAGAACAGTTAAAACAGAAATGAATCAGTTCCCTGAAGTTGTCCAAATTCTATCTCATTTTAGTGTATCATGAACACATATTTTAACTTTTGAATGGTCTAATGGTTAATACACTGTTTCCCCTCACCCCCCCAGAGACTTTTTTTATGCGCGCTACGGGGTCTGAAGTGAGCCCGTTTCAGCTTTGCATGGAGGTTGGCAATCCAGAGTTACACCACATGGCTGGTGATCCACTTCAGCTTAGCTGAAGCCACAAATTTCAAATAAGAAACATGAACTTGACCTCAAGCTGACTTGCCGGAAGGTTCACTACATCTTTTTAAGGGGCAAGAGTCTACCGTACCCTACAACACGCAGATCAGACCATCAGAAAGATGGACAAAGATCACCTGTGAATAAGGCAGCAATTCTTGTTTATAGGGTGCTGTTGGCAGGAAAGGTGGAAGCAGTTGCATTTAGCTTTTGATTGAATGTGCAAATCTGTTCCTGGATCAGCACTGCTTGTCCTTGCCTGCCACTCACAGTGAATGAGCACAGGACTTCAGCTTACAAGGCAGCACATCAACGCATTTGCAAGAGCACAACAGTGAAGTCTTTCACTTACGTTTTGGCTTTCCTCTTCCTTTTTGTCAGCTGGCTTGTCTGACTGCGACGCTGCTTTCCTCCTTTGCAAAGGAACATGAGATAGGACACACAGTCAACCCTCTAGAAACACATCCTCCATGTGGGAAGGCTGATTCAGGCACTGGTGGGAGTTATTATTTACTTAATTCATCTTAGGGAACGCAACAAAGGCTGGATGTGTTCAGTTGCGTAGGACTGGGGTGGAGGTGAGGAATCCAGACCTCGGTGATACGACTCAGGGAGAGGGGCAATATTATGAGGTGGTGTTTAACAGAGGAACACAGGGTGCAGAGCATAAGGAAATGTGTCGAAGCGGAGGAAGGAAGCACAGCTGGGTGTGAAACGGGGTGAGAAAGGGATAGCTTCTCTCTAGGGCTCAGGAAGTGGTGGCTCCTGTGTCCTACGCAGGAGGAACAACCCAAACCTCCACCAGGGTTTCTGAGGACAAATCCAACCCTCTGCAGGTGGATCAGGTGGGTATTGCAGTGATGACATTATGTTCTCAGCCAGCTCCAATATCATTTTGCCACCTGTCCTGTATCCCCTCATCCCCATTCCCTCCCAGAGAAAGGGCTATAGCAGTGCTCCCACGTGCTGGGAAGACAGTCAGAAAGGCCCTTCAACCCAGGTCCATCCTCACTGGGAAAGAGAGGGCACAATTTCTGCTCAGCCAAGACTCCTGCTTCCTCCGGGGTGGGAAAGCTCTGGCTGAAGGCCAGGAGTTAGGAAACATGAGTGCACCAGCCTGGGTTTTCAAGCGCCTTTAGTGAGTGATGGGAGATTACTGCTGTCTCAAATCCAATTCAAAGGCAACAGAGCTCCTCAGCCCTGCACTCCCATGACCAGCAGGTGTTGTTGATGTCTGCAGAAGTTGAGCGAGGACTGAAGACCCTCACTCTGCCCTGCTTCCCGAGGAGAGGCAAAACACCCTGAGAAGGAAGTGGCAAAGAGCTGCAATCCACCCACTGGAGGAACTGGACATGAGAGGAAACAAAGATATTGGCAGTTTCTCTTTGAAGAATACATGGTAAACCTTCTTGGGTGTTAAGCCACACTGGCTGAAGAAAAAAACACAAATTCTTGATTTTCAAGCCCTGTTTAGGGTCTAAACAGCACTCAAGTGTACCAGGTACTGAGTCTCTAGACATCCAATTTCCCATTTTAGACAATTAGAGGAACTGCAGCTCTAGTCTCCAGATGGATTTTGGTTGTGATAATCCTTATCCTCATCCACCTGCAAACACTGACCTTAGCAGATACTTTTTTAAACACCAGTATGACAGGTTTTTCATTTAGTCTTGATTCTAAGATGGACAAAACTAATCTCACAAAAAAAAAATTAAAATCCCAAGTGGCACTTAGATGGGCTTCTGAGTTTCAAAACAATGCCAGAAGTTTTTCGAAGGGCTTTTTTTTTCATATCATTGGCAAAAGAAAAGTCTTACTGGGTTCGCAAATTGGAGGATTTGATGTAAATTTGACAAAAAAAACAGAAGAGTAAAATACATGCATGTGTTTGTAGGACATGGTGCTCTGTGGGTATTATTTCCAGATATTCAACTGCATTAATAATTTTAGTAGATCAGTCATAATTTTATAGTCTTTCTATAATATTTAGATGATATTTCTGCAGAAAAATGTTATAACGGTTAGGCACCTGAGCCAGGGAAATATTTGCCAGGGTGAGAGACCAGTGTTAGATTTATGTCCTGCAACAAACTTAACTGGGCTAGAAATGATAGCCATTTGTGAGATAGTTCATTATTCTGCTTGCACTTCAGTCCTGAAGCAAAGGGCTGCTCTCACGGGGGCCACTAAATCTAGAGCGCCGTATTTTATACCATCTGAGCTCTCAGAAGCGTTTTCCTCTGTTACTTCCCCAGCATTAGACTTATTCCCCGTTTCTGAGCATGTGGTTTTCTGCTCAGAAAAGGGCCCCTGAGATCCCACGCTTATCACTCAGTTATTTTTGTGTTGAACATACTCAGTTCAAAAACCATCTTTTTTTACCTCCTGGCTGCCAGCTCAGTAAGAGCAACCTGAAACACAGTGCCAGGTTCTTTCCCTTCTCTGTGTCATCACACATAAAAAGGGTTTTGCAGCCAAAAGGAGTCCCTTCATTGTCAGTTTAACAGTGTGCACCCAGATTGCACCCTTGGCTGACACTTGTGTATTTCCAATGACTTCCACGGCTTTGTGAAGTGAAATTTAAGAGACAATTCTGTTGCTGTCTGCTCCCTGGGAGCAGATTTGCAGCTCAGTTATTTTCAGAGTAGAGGCAGCACAGTGCTTGTGCTAAGATAGCGAGGGGACTCAACCCTGAAAACCTGAAGACACCCAGATCCCTCTGCCAAAAGCCACACTGGAGTACGTTTTAGACTAGAATCACAGAAATGGCCCCACCTCGAATACTGTGTTCAGTTTTGAGCCCCTCACTACAAGAAAGACATTGAGGTGCTGGAGCCTGTCCAGAGAAGGGCACAAAGCTGGTGAGGGGTCTAGAGCACAAGTCTTATGAGGAGCAGCTGAGGGAACTGGGGTTGTTTAGCCTGGAGAAAAGGAGGCTGAGGGGAGACCTTATCGCTTTCTACCACTACCTGAAAGGAGGTTGTAGACAGGTGGTGGGGGTCAATCTCTTCACCCAAGTAACAGGCGATAGGACGAGAGCAAATGGCATCAAGGTGCCCCAGGGGAGGTTTAGATTGGGTATTAGGTAAAATTTCTTCACCGAAAGGGTTATCAAACATTAGAACAGGCTGCCCAGGGAAGTGGTGGAATCGCCATCCCTGGAGGTATTTAAAAGATGGGTAGACGTGGTGCTGAGAGCCATGGTTTAGTGGTGGTTTTGGCAGTGTTAGGTTGATGGTTGGACTCAATGTTCTTAAAGGTCCCTTCCAACCTAGATGATTCTATGATTCTATGAAATTTGTAGGATTTCTATATCCAAGCATATGAGATGTCCATTTAGCTTGCTTGCTTGAACAGAGCTAGTTACCCCAACATCTAGTCACCAAACCTTACTTTGCTTACAGACATCTTCCAGTTCAGCAAGGTCAGTCTTGATACGCAGCAGCACAAAATAGATCAGAAGGTGAACCAGTAAATAACTATTTAAAGCTATGAAACTATTTTAATTCTGAAAAAGAGAGAAAAGTATCTATTTGGTATTTTACACTGCTGGTAACTTTTTATAGTGGTGTGTATTTATTTAATGCTTTCCAAAGGATTGCATCCACAGCCCATGTTCAGAATTGATTCTGAAATGACCAGGACATGCAGGAAAATTGACATCAGACCCTCTGAACTGGGAACTGTTTTTATGCTAGACAACATTATTTAAAAACTCCATTTCTCTGCACTATACAACTGTACCTAGTCTTCCTTATATTACTCATCCTTTTTTTTTTCCACTATTCATAAGTTAAAAAAACAATTAGGGCTAAAACCAAAACATCTAACACTAGGAACTTGGGAGTTACAGTCTGACAGAACATTACTGATGGAATCAGGGGAAACAAGAAAGCAAAAATAATTGCAGTAATTGAATGCCTTTTAAGAGCTGATACATCACAACTTGTTTGAGTGGAGAATAACTTGGCTAAACTGTCTGAAACACACTGAGAATCAATAACAATTTACCTGCCAAGATGTTGTCCTTTTATTGCACTTCTGTTTATATTTTTGGGCCCAACATCCTGAATGTGCTGCATAAAGAATGGTTTGTCTAAGCTCCTGTCATAGTTTACTCTTTCCAAAAACAGTAACTTTGAACTAGATCTGGTAAAATGGCAAAACCACAGTGGATATATTTATCACCATCTTTGAAGGTTACCACACTGCAGGATTTGCTACAGCAGCTACACTCTGCCAGGTATCATTGCTGCAACATCTACATTTCATACTAAAGGCCAGATGATGTTGGTGACTAACATCTATGCAGGACCTGTCAAATTGCAAAGAAGCACCAAAGTGACCCATTGCTAACCAAAAATGACAGCACCTTGTTCCACAATTTGCAGCAGAGCTCATGCTAGTGCTTATTGAAGTACAAACCTTTTTGCCAGTAATTTATTCATTTCTTCCATTAGTCCTCCTCCGCCTCCTCCACTACTTGTTCGATTGGCATCGCTCTTAGAGACCCCACTGGGGCTGGACCCTCCTGAACCATCTTCTGGCTTAAGACAGAAATCAACATTGGAATTAATGAAAAGAGTTTCATTTACAACCACACCCTTAATGATTAGTTTTCCTAATTATTAGAAACAGCGATCACAGTCACAGCCCCAAACCAGACAGGATGTGTTCTGCTTTGGGAAGAAGACCCACATGGACCATACTAAAACCAGGACAGTCTGTATGAGGCAAATATATGGGCAAACAATGAAAAAACCCCGCAGCGCTGTTTGGTCATGGTTATGTTTATGCATGGTTATGCAACCCTGACCTAAGTGGACACCTATTGACGTGAGGCCTCAATGGTCTACCCTGTTTTCTGTAAGTATGGTGCAATTTTATCCACTTATAATGACTGAAAACACTAACAGATAGTACAATGGTGGACTTTGCAGAAGTAATGAAATGCTGGCAACATGAGAACTTGCAGCCATTTGCTAATTAATATTTTCTGAAGACCAGAAATTCTACCAAACATTTCCTGCTCAGCTTTATTAGCGCTACAAACTCACACTTAAAACTTCGCCTAATGGCCAGCTGAAGCATGTTTCACGCTGGATTTGCAGACCATTACACCAAGCTGTGCCAGGCTTTCCCATTGGAAAAGCCTGGGACTCCCGCCCATTGGGGAGTCCCATTGCCACCTCCTTACCCGTTGAACTCTCCTTAGTTTGGCACCAGCCAGAGCCGCTGCAAGCCCTGACACTGACCCATCTTCAGTGGCAGCCCCTTGGCCGGCGCCTGCTGGCAGTGGGGGAGGCGGGGGGGGCGCAGCTCCCATGGGTGGTGGAGGGACTGGGGGAGGTGGTGGAGGTGGGGGCCCCCCGGACGAAGCAGGGATCACAGCAGCGCCACTGGGATGACCAGGTGGAAGTGCTGGGCCTGAAATGCAGAGAATGTGAATTAGATGTGAAGCGCGGTCTCCTCCAGCCCGTACACAAGGTCACGTTCCCACTCCCAAGGCCATGACCTGACTGCGTGACGAGTGAGCAATGCAAGGAAGCACCAAGCACGCAGAAGAATGGGGAATGATGGTTGCATCAATGGTCAATCAGCTACAGTTGTGACCTCCTGAAAGACCTTATCACTGATAAACTAGCCTTCTCCCTCCTCTTCTCCCTGGCTGGGCCAGTGTTTCACTCTGTGCTGAAATCGGAACACAGACAACGCTTCCCAATTCATACGTGGCATCTTCTTCTGCTTCTCTCATAGCTTTCTACATGGAGACAATAAACTACATCAGCCAACATCATGGACTTCAGTTAACATGAGCTTTTCACCAGAATTATGGTCTACAGCGACACATCCTCCTTTCTGTTGAACAGAAAGCATATGGCCTCAGCTGGTCTTGCAAAATACTGGGGGGAGAGTCCAGCTCCAAGCACCCCAGGGGGGTTCAGTGAAGCTCCTCAAGGCAGCAGTCTGTTGGAGGGGCTGATGGTGGGTAACCCCCATTGCAGGGTTTTGCTTGTCTGTAACAGGTCAGTTGAACAAATGCACCTCCCCAAGGGTATTTCCTGCTCTCTCAGAACAGGCTGCTCCTGATATATAATCACAGGTTCGGTTGTTCAGTAAGTGTTATTTTGAAAGACGGGTGGGTTTTGACTGAGGAACATTTGGAAACTGTATTTAACATTAGCAGCCTGGTTTTCTTCTTATCTAGGTTTTCTTACAATACTGCCTTATTTCTGTGGTTACTTCTACCATTATTTCACGCTCCCGATTCCATTCTTGAAATGAACCATAGCTGCTATTAGAAATACTTTAAACGTTTCAAGCTCTCTTTGGTTCATGAACATAATAGCTAGTAATTCATTGTGGGTACAGTTAATTGTAATTGCAAAACTACACCCACCTAATTAGAGGGCAGCCTGAGGCAAAAATTGAACTGAGTCAAAATAATGGACTGATGTAAGTTCAAAATAACTTTATTGAACTAAGTGGATTTCAAGGACTTGTATCAGCTGAAGGACTGAGCCTCCCGTGGTTGCTGTAATATATTTAGCAGAAAGTGAAAGGAAATGTCTCTCAGTTTTCTTTTTCTAGGCACATCATTTAAGCATTATATGTAGTTACAAACAGGAATGGATCCAAGTCACAAAACGTATGAGCTGAATTGCAAATAGGCATTGCTCGTAACTGTTCTAACTCCACAGGCTTTAGACGAGCACTGGAAATCAAGACCATATGCAAAGTGGCAGACCCAAGCTCTTGATGTGCCTGCAGTGAAAAAGGTTTGCCGAAATAGTTATAGTGACAAGCCCTCAACTATAAATGCAGTTTATACCAGGAAGAGAGTTTCTAGAATGAAATAAATTACACAAGCACAGGGGATTCTGGGTAACTATAACAAAATCCATGTTATATCTTTTGCTGGTAACAGAAATACTACTAAAGAAAAAGAATAAAAATCACAACCTCTACCAATAGTGCTACACAGACAACAAGTCTACCACAGACCTGGCCTCCAGCTTCAGCAGAGCCCATCCGCTACGTTTGGACCACCTGAAAATAGGTTTTGTATGAAGCTCGCTGCCAAATGCAACTGAATGATAAAAATCTCCTTCTGGGCTAATACAGTAAGAATATGCATTGCAACAACCCAGCTACAGGGCCCTGGTTCTGTAATTCTCGCTTTTTGCCTTCCTTTTAGTTCAGGAGGTCCCTGGACCAGTCCTGAGTGATTTCGATACTTTTCCACCTTGGTTTCAGAAACCACGTACAGCAGGAGTAGCCTTGGGTCTCTCAGCGCTTCTTCTAGCGGTCACGGGTAGTGCCAACAGGGCTTTTTAAACAGCTGCAAGCTCAGGCTTTATACAGGTCGCAACTCATTCAAAATCAGTACTTACTCAAGTGGGCATTGGCTGATGAAGTCATGTAAGGAGGGTTCCTCCTGGGCATAGTCACCTCAGACACAGCAGCGTAAGGGGGAGGCAATGGAAGACAGTGTGACATGGGCTGATACCACTGCTGTGGAGGACGAGATGACGGATGGGAGGATGGGGAGGGAGCCTGGCCAAAGGAGCGGGGGGGGCTGGCAATGGTGGGCAGCGGGGAGGATGGTGCAGCTCCTAGGTGTGGAAAGAAGGACCCGTCCACGCTTTTCACCTGGGTCCCAGAGGGGCCTAAAGCAATTTGTTCTTCAGGATAGCCATTCAAAGGTATGTCTGCTGAGGTCTCCTGGCCAGCTTTATCTGTGGGTCCCTTGACCCTGTCAGGCGGGACAGGAATCACAGGCAGGATGGTGGGACCACGTGGCTGCAGGACGTCACCCCTCTGCAGAGGTGGTGCATTTGTGACGGGGGAAGCAGAAGACCGAGGAGAGCATGAAAGAGAAGAGCGCCTGAGAGGCTGGCGAGAAGCGAAGGGAAGGTGGGAAGGATGGGGAGGTGGCGGAGACAGCGAGGTTTGCCTGATCCCTGGCATTACAGTCCTGCGGTTTGGGCAGGCTGGAGGGGAGGAACCTGGGGCCATTGGCAGCTCGGAGGCTGAGTGCCTGTGCAGGAGCTGCGGGGGCTCCCTGGCTCTCCATGGGGATCTGGGAGAGGACTGACTGGTGGGCTCGGGAACAGCGGATGCCGAAGAGCCAGCACTGGCATGAGGTGGCGGCGGGGACACAGCAGCAGGGGCAGGAGCACCCCAGTTACTGCAGACAGGAGGAGGAGGCTGGGGCTGAGGTGGGGGGGAGCACACGCTTATCTGAAGGGCGGAAACTAAAAGAACAGAAAAGACAAATGAAAAGAGTAAGATGGGTACGCGGCAAGGAACGAAACCAAGGCAAAGCGGAACAGAGAAAAAGTAACCGCAAAGTAAATGTGAACAGAAAGTCAAACAAAGCGAAGAGGAGATGGTGCAGGCACCAGCTTGGGGGTTTCCAACCCTCGGCAGGACCGGAGGGCTGTGCGGAGCAGGACCCTGGCAGCACGGGCAGGGCTGGGTGCTCCGCTGCCAGCGAGGCTCCTCCAAGCCCCTTGTGAATCTGAGCCAGGATCACGAGCATCACCCTTGCACCAGGGGCAGCTGCAAGGGACAAGCTGAACACAGCAGTGGCCACCTCATAGCCAGGGAGGGGACAGCCAGAAGCCTTCGGGAACCACGTCCTGCTCCTTGCAGATGGCGAGGCAGGATTTTGGCTATGTTCCCTACGCAGAAGAGCACATAGTAACCTCTGCCGAAACAGAGTCCAACAACTTCTGTCGCTGACTAAGATATGTGTGTATGTCTGAGCTGGTTTCAAGTCAAAAATACTAAAAAGTTGTAAC
This sequence comes from Burhinus oedicnemus, assembly GCA_008921705.1. Lineage (NCBI taxonomy): Eukaryota > Metazoa > Chordata > Aves > Charadriiformes > Burhinidae > Burhinus > Burhinus oedicnemus. Next base: position 511,829 of record VFFE01006453.1, on the reverse strand, counting down.
AGCTGAGGAAAAACATTTCACTTATGTGGCCAGATTAACTGAAAAAACTTCCCCAAAACAAAATCCCAAACAAAAGATGGCCATCTTGGCTTGCTTGCTCTGCCTTCAGAGAGGCAAAGCCACTAGTTATAAGCTATTCCTGTTATCTCTTCTCTCAGCTTAGTGCAACTTAATATGCTATAGAAGATTTTTGTAAGCTCATTAAATATACATATTTTTTCCATTAAGCTCACAGAAGACTCCTCACTTCATGACCACAAAATCCCCACCGATGAGCATCTAGAGCTATTTTTTCCTCTGCGCTGCAGTTTGCTTTGTGCTGCAGAGCGATGGGGAGTGCCTGACCTGGCACATCCAGTACATCCACCCCTTCGTGCTGGCATCCCCTGGAAACATGGAGTCACTCTTGTGGCGGCTGTGCTCCCTGCTCTCCTCGTGGGTGTGGAAAAAGCATGGCCAGGCCCCCTTGGTACGCCTAAAATCCCCTTTGGCTGTACAAATTTTGCCAAGTGCACAACCTGTCTAGCTCCACCTGCATCCCTGGACCAGAGCCTCTGTGAAACAACACAACCATGCCCAATTGCATGTAAAACCCTAGCTGAAAATGCCTTGAAATCTAATCATAACTATAACCACTTCTGGCAGTCTAGCTCTTGTGCAGCACCACGCAAAACCCAACTACAGCTAGATGCGACAAGCAGGGAGAGACTGTATCTGCTTGGTTTGATACGTGCCTGTGGTAGAGGTTCTTCTTTCCAGAGATTCCTGGCGCTGTTGCTGTTGCTCCATCACTTGTCTAAAACAGCAATGAAAAAAAAAACCCTCGGTCATTATGTATTTTTTACGATTTTGAGTAAAAGCTTTACACACTGAGAAGCCCTCAAGCTGTGTGTCTGGCATGAGCCAGTCCCATGAGACAGAGGTGGGTTTGATTTCACTTGCCCTGGCTGCAGTGGTGCCATTGCACGCGTTGGGGAAGCATAACCAGGACATTGCCCTGCACCTGCCGGACACTGCAGGGGTTGGTTGATTTATTTAAGATAACTCCTCAACGGGCTCTGCAGGAGGAACAGTCAGTGCCCCAGGTCCAGGAGAGCACAGCAGCCATCCGTGTGGTTAACCCGAGGGGAGTGAGTGAAGAGTAAGGGGCGTCTCACATAAAATACCACAGTCCTGAGTCTTTTATGCATCGGGAGCCCAGAGGGCTTGTAGTTAAAATGAAAATGTAAGGAAACTTGATCTGCGTTTAGGTACGGACTGTGCAAAACCTGGTCTGTGCAACTGCACAACCTGGCTCACAGCCTGCCACCTGATGCCCCAGCGCTGCCGCCCCCGTGCCGGCCAGCGTGGCCACGGGGACCACGGCTGCCGCTTTTCATCCACAAATGCAGATCACAACATTGCACTGCTGCTTTTTTTTGGCATCTTTCCCCGCAGGAGCTGCTAGCTCCCGTGCTACCCAGGCCTGGTGTCCCACGGGGAAATGCACTCTGCCCAGCCTTTTCCCAGGGTCTGCTTTCCAGGGACGTGCAGTTCCCAGGGTCTATCAGCAGAGGTCTTCTCTCGCACGCTTTAGCACTTCTGCAGGAAGAGCTGTCACTGACCCCCGCCACAAACCCTTCCTGGCATTTCTCTTACTAAAAAGATTTGAGAGGTAAAAACTAGACTATTTGCCAGGCTTTTTACCATGCTCACGGATATGGACTAAAGATTTCAGCAATACGAAAACACAACTCTGAAATTACCTTACTGGAGCATTTGGTAATAAGGTTTATTATCATTTTCTTCCATGATTTCTAGACCAAGTTTGCCTTGAATTTGTTCCACATATATTTAGGCCAGTCTTAACTGCACAGAGATTTCTTTTTTCTGTAACAACTTTACTTCATGGTCTGTACAGTAAGGCAAGCTTAACTCTGGGCAACATTGCTATTTTGACTCCTTATGCAATATTTTAGAGAAATCTCCATGTTACTTTTTTACTTGTACTTTCCTGAGTCTGCAATTTTATATAATTCTATCTTCTTACATACAAATAAAAGCTTTTTTAGAAAAAAGTCCAGAAAATTAAAGTTACATTATGTAAGGAAAAAAGAATGTCTTAATTTGCAAAACAAATTTCCCATATTTCAATTCTAATGCAATAGATGGGACAGGAAAAATCGCAATTGTAATTATTAGCTGTGGAGGGATCAATCCTAAACTGGTTTTATGTTCAGGACATGCAATCCATTGAACACTGGCAATTTCTGGAAAACCATTATAGGCAGCTGAGAAAACTATTATATGTGCAAAGGGGAAACAGTTTTGAGGAACAGCATTAGTTGGCTGATTCAACTGGTTTCATTTAAGCTATGACACTTTAAGCCAAATAAATAGAAATCTTTACTTCCATGCATACCCTGGCTCTTGCTTGATAGTTATGGGCTGAGCACATATGCAACAGCTTCAATTGCGCTGCTAAAATTTCAATTGTAAACACATGTACTAAGAATTTCCTAAGCATACCGTCCCCTACTTTAGCTTGGCATTTATTAGCAAAATTTATGATGAAGAACAACCTGACGCATACATTTGCCTCGTTAAACCTGGGGAAAATTCTAGTTTATCTGGAGGACAGACTTGGAAAACTCCAGCCTGACAGACCGGGAAAGCAATATGGGTAAGATGTCTCCCAAGTCGCTCGAGCTGCTGCAGAGCAGATACAGATGCGGGGTGCTCCCCAAAACAAGGACCAGCCACTGCCATTTGAAGTCGCTGGGGTTCATATGAGCCCTGTCTGCCCTTGGGCAGAAGCAGTTTAATTGTGCCAAATTCACCCTCCCACACGTGCTAAAAGGAGAAGTTCTTACACTCTTAGGAAGTCAAATTTATTCCAGTGGAACTAAATAAAGCCTGAGATCGGCAGAAGGCTGCTTAAGGAGTATGCAAGGAATAAAGTATAAGAGGGGACAAATTACACTCTGACTTAAAAATATATTCTTTTAACATTTGTGTAAAGGTCTCCCAAAAACTTTTTAAACGGACACACTTGCAGGGTAGTTACCATAACTTCATTTCCTTGCCAGCTTATAAGGTGTTCAAAAAAAGCTAGGCCTAAAATTAGGTCTGCTCTATGCTTAAAGAATGCATCAGTGTAATTAAAGTTGAAAATCCTCTAGTGCAGATGCAGTAATATCCAAGTGCATCTACTGGCATAGCTTATTCCAGTCCAGTGAAGCAAAAGCAGCTTTCCCAGAACCATGTGCCCTGTAGCAGCTGAATAATACCTACCCAAAAGGCTTTTACTGTCTCTAAATGAAAAAAAAAAAAAAAAAATTTCTGATCTAGTTAAGCACCTCACACTTTAAATGTACAGACTAGACACCTAAATTTGAGGTCTGAGTTACGTATGGTCTGACGAATCAGTGATTTCCACTGGTTAAATGAAGAGCTGGATCAGGGGTTTCAGCCAGGCGGTGGGGACAGGCGGCATCCCCCCGCCTCTGGGCGAGCAGGACCTCTCCTCTGACCTTTAGGATAGCTCTGCTATCCCAAAATAAATCTCACAAATCTCTAACGAAATATCATTACCCACTGACCCATTTAATAGTCATATGGAAACCCTTACTAAATCTCCGGCCAGCCCTAGCAGCTAGAGAAAAGGCCATGTGTAAGAACGGCACAGGAAACTAGTTTCCCTACACTTTTCTTACAGTTTTTGGAGAGGGAAAGAGAGAATCCTCAGTACCTACCGCAGCCTGTGTAAGGGCCTTGTCTGAAATGACCTGTACATGGTTTGGTGTAGGGACCAGTGAGAACGATAGCCCTGGAGCACAAATGCAAACAATATATTGCAACACTTCATCTCCGCTGCTCCAGGAGCGTGTGATATTAAGCTACACAACCCACAGGGCCAGGGCAGTCCCTGGACCCCGCAAGGGGAGACCTTGCCCGCTTACAGGTTGTGCCTAAAATGAAGGCAGAGCCCACAGATCCTCTGTCACGTCAGACCGACATCCGACATCTTTGGTGCTGAACTGCCCCTGCAGGCCTGGTTCCACTAAAATCCTCACAAAGCTATTTATTATCTGAACCAAACACTGGGCCAAGTCCTCTGGAGGGCTACCTGCGCTTGCTGATCCCCCTCCCGTTACAGAAGCGAAGGCAGACACCTCATTTAAGCCATGCCAGGCACCAAACATGGCGCAGGGCCAGGGCCTGCCGATTTCTGTACTCCAGCGCACTCCTGGTGCGGTGAGGCTCACCAGCTTACGTGTGCTGTGGCAGAATATTCTCTGGTGTTTCTCACACAGTAGCAGAAACACACTTGCAGTGAGCAGGGATATGGGGAACAAAGGTGCTTTTTTTGCGTGCACAAGCCTATACTTCATCAGGGAAGCACCAGCCTAAGGAGTGCTGCTGGTGTGGGCGCCACCGATGCCGGGCAGACAGGTCACAGCTCTGACAGCATGGACTTCCAGTCAGACTAGAAGACTTTGTCCAGAATGGGATAGGTATGTCTTATATTTGGTGAAGGGAGCTGAAGATACTGCTGCTACAGGGATTTCTGCTGCTGCTGCTACAGGAATCTGGGCTGAATCAGCAAAGCTGAAATGAGATGGGCCTCATAATTTGGTTATGGAGATAGGCATGTAAGAACGGACACTCCTGCCTACCTTCCCTTTGACCTCAAGGAGACCACTCCTAGCAGCTAGAAAAAAGGCCATGTGTAAGAATGGCACTAAGTCTGACATACCTGTAAAGGTGAAGGGTATGACTTTACACTTTCATTTTTTACCCTGGTTTAGGGCAAAACATTCATAAAAGGAGCAGCATATGATATAGGAAGTAGCCATACACAAAATGGGCCTAAGCTATTGCTGAGAGTGTCTATGGTCCATCAGATGCTCCCTGGGCAATATGACTGTCAGGTGCCCACAGGTGGTCCAGAACAGGCTAAGGTTAGGCTTTTAATGTGCTTGAGAAACACACACTCTATAATTGCTTTTAAACATGTTTTGTCTTTAACTCTGAACATCACTTGCCTTTGAGCAAAGAGTTTACCTAGAGCTTCAGTTCACCCTTTAAAAGTCATTACAGAATCATTAGCAATAATCACAGAGAACTCAGAATCAGCTTAGAAGAGGTACAAGTAAAACCAGCAGTGCTTATTGGTGAGCAAGGACCGCATGTTCATCCACGTAACAAACTGGAACGCTACCATAACTGATTAACTCACCTTCTCTGTGCTTCCATCTCATCTGGAGATGGCCCATTCTGGACCTGGCGCTGGGCAGCTGGACCTACAGAAAAAATGAGAGAATGCTATTAGGAAAGAAAATGTAGATGACTTTTCCAAAAAACACTGCCACTCAGATTAACTGCTTCTCCATCTTTCTGTGAGAGAAAAACCTCAAGTATTACTGTCCTCTCTTTGCTTTATTTTTTTTTTTTTTAAATTCATTTTTTCCTGTTGGACACATCATCTCCTCCTGTAAATTTTTAGTCCCACTGGGAGAATCCAATGGTTAAATGTGTGAGCAGATTTGTCCAGAAACTTGGCATCATGGTAGCTGTAGACTACATAATAATCGCTTGGCGACAGTGAAGACCTGTAGTGTTGCAAAAGATGTTCTGTGGAAGGACAGTCCACCACACTGGGCTGCATTTCTAGCTTCTACAGGGTTCAGGTCTTGCCTCCCTGGTTTATTCTGTACTTGCACAGCAATTCAGCCACAGTGCTGAATTTGTGAGTGTACATGCTAGCTGCTCAGATGCTGAGCTGGCATCAAGGAGCTACCTGATGGAAGGTGCAAGGAGATGCAAAATTAAACAAGCCTTTTACAAAGGTGGCTTTTCTTTTTACAACGCTGTCGGTCGTCTGCTTCTGCAGGATCCACACCAAGATGAGCTTTCGCTGGCATTCACCAACAAAACCCGACCATGCATATCACCATTTAATTCACATCTCCTTTCTCACCTCTGCTCATTTAATCTCTGTTCTTGGACATTTAATCAAGCACACTGACACGTACATGTCATTTTCAGAAAGAAATAATTATTCTGAAAATAAAAATAATTGTTGGTAACATAAGCTACAGTAGTGTTGCACTCAGTGGAAGGTGGATTTTTCCATTAATTTGACAAGGTGGGTTTCAACTGGGACTAAATAGATAAGAGTTCTATTAAATGCAACAGCAATTTTCCTGATAAACAGCACTGAGAAATAGATCAGTTATATGCAGGAAATTATTATGTCTACCTTATTTTTTTTCATTTTCAAATGTAAAATTTCATCCTTTTAAAAGTTATCCAACAAGAGCAAATCAGAGTTAAGCACTTACAAACCCAAATATGTCACTCACAAATCATTAAGGATATTTCTCTCAATTTTCTTTATATGTTTCTGCCAGACAGAATGTCATCTGAAAACGAATTTAGAAAGTAGGACTGCGTGAAAACAGGAAAGATGGCAGAAACGCATCGCGGTCAGAAATTCCAGAGCATTGACTGATCCTGATGAAATTGTGCATATTTTTGAAATGTGTTTCAGGAGTAACATTTGCAGAAAGGGAACACAGCACTTTCTGAAAATCGGGCCCAAGGTTTTGGGTATCCCAAAAGTGCAGCCAGTGATAAGCACTGAGTCAAAAGCTCTGACATTTAAAAATATCTTAGGATTGGGTATGAAGTGAAGACAGTTCACTTCTTTAATGTCTCACGACTGACAACTTAATATTGTTTGTCACAGGCTTTTGGCAAACTATTTAGACAGAAATGCCACATTTTGTAAAGATCACACGAAACAACGAATGGGGCGGGGTGGAGAGGGTGGGTTTTTTGGAAGCAAGCCTCAGGAAAAAACTTAGCAGGCATTTGGGAAGCACAGGGCAGGAGGCTCAACATGTACGGAGTTTAAGGTGTAACAAGGATGCCGTGTTACTGCGTGAATGCTTGTACTGGGCGTCTTCCCCACTGAAGTGAAAGAAGGCCAGAGCTAGCCCTGAGCAGCAGTTACAGGGAGAATTGAAACTTCTTCTGAACAGGGTAGGAAGACAGATGAGGTCCCATCCCCGACCAGACTCCCCACAGTTAGCAGTGGCACCGGTTTGGACGCTGGCTCCGGTGTGTGCAGGTAACACCCACGTTCTCCCCTGCACATAGACGTACCCGTGAGATACTGCAAGAAGTAGACTTCTGGGTGAAAGACTTTCAGGGCTGAAGTCAGTTACACCTCTCTCACCGGGTAACAAATTCCACGGTGACAAGCCTCATCCACGCTCATCGCTGCATCTGATTTCATCATGAGAAAACTTCCCTTGTATAAAGACACAGGGCAGCATACGGATGCCAGCACTCTGCTTGGGAAGAGGACTAAAAGTAGGTGCCAGCATGAACAAGAAAGGCCAGAGGACGAGGCGGCAGAAGCAACAATTCCTCTCTGGAAACAAATCATGTCAAAGTATATAGGAGGCTCTAATGATGCCACCTTAATCTGGTACTTTGGCATGAACCTTCTCTTGGGGCCAAACGCCCAGAAAAATGAGGCAGTGTGGCCAGTTTGACTAATACTAGACATGCAGAAGGAAGCAAAGACCAGACTATCAACACCACACAAAAAAAACCCAACTCCTTTTTCCTGTGGGCACTGTTGTGAACTGGCTATGTAGGTTTCAAACCAAACAAATCCAACCAAATCAATTTGGAAAGCAGCCTAAAGAAATCCTTTTAAGGCAACGTTACAAAACACATCTGGAAGTTGGGGTGGTTGCTTTTTATCACCTGGAGCTTTCTCAAGCTGATCTTGCATAGCAGGCAGGTAAGTGAAAAACCATACGAATATGCAAACAAGTCCATCTCAATTCTCAGCACGAAGAAGTCCCAGTAAATTCAGCGCATTTACTTATATTTCCCGGTACGTATGTGTAGGTTTGCAGGATTAAGACCACACTTGAAACTGAATACACAGCTTTTGGTTGCAATACATGGTTGCAAAATGAACACTAGATTTAAAAAATTTGTCTGTGGTACAGCAAATACCTGATATATTCCCAGAGCAGACCACAAGTCAATTCAGACAATGCTACTGGAAAATTTTTCCCTCACTTCACTGAAATAAGTTAATTTCCCTCCCTTATTCAGATATTAGCACCATGCATTAACAGTCTCTGATTTTTTTTTTACATCAAGAACCCCAGCTGATTGTTACAGTTGGCAGCATTTTGTTCTTCTTATTATTTGGTCATAGTGTGAAATAGCCTTAAAATGAAGAACATAAAGCTCCTAATTACATTTTGAAATTGCCAATTTCTTCATAGTTTCTACAGAAATGCCCTCCTCTTGGTGGACAAAAACAAGAGAAAAAAGATCAGAAGGAAAGAAGCTACTTCAGACCTGACTCGTTAAATAATCAACATTCAAAAACTCTTTGCATAAGTGGTGACAAATTTGCAGATATTTTTATTTGCACATTGATTTAAAAAGCCAGACAACTTTTCAGATGCACAGGGTACACGACTGCAGGCCCCCCAAATGCCTTAATTCTCTCTCCGGTATCTTGAGACACATAACAATTAGTGTTTTCCGAGTAATGACTAATTCCTCTCTTTTACAAGTTTAGCTTTCTTACTTAAATCAACACACTACAGCACAACATCACTCATTTACTTAAATCTTTTCCAAACTCATTGTTCTTCTATTTTATTAGTGATCAGTAGTGAGACATTAAAGAAGTGAACCATCTTCACTTCATACCCAAACCTAAGATATTTTTAATGTCCTCTTCTGCACACGGGTTTTGTTTCGCACAATTTTTTTCTCAAAGCGCTTTAGAAGTGAAGTACCCTAACAAAGTTGGGAGACAAAAACAGGCAAGCATGAGCAGCAGAGGAGGATGAAGCTGTAATAGATAGCTTGTCCTCTCTCCTGTGTAAAACAAGAAGCGGTGGAGTAAAAGTTAGTAAGATAATACCACCTGAGGAAAAGCCTAGACCAGCTGCAGAGGTCAATCACAGCCTGCGGGAACAGGGATACCTGTTTTGTGTTCCTGCAGAGGCTTGTATTGATTGGAAGTGGTTGGAAAAGAGTTTGAGGGAAGTTGTATGTGGAGTTGTCCTGGGATAACAGGGTGCTCGGGGCGTTCGCACCTTTTGCTGCCAGTGCGGTTACAGCTCTTCTTGCCACCAGTGGGGAAACACACCGTTTGCCACTGGTTGTTGTTTTGCTTGAGTTACTCACAAACATATGAAATAATTCCTTCTGGTACCCCTCTTGTGATCTTATTCAAACCAATCATTTTTTTATAGTTTTTTATAGAAACCTTAATTTGCAAACCCTAAGGAAAAAGATTAGATGCACCCTATTTTGGCAAACAAGATTTTGCCTGAGGGTGGCCAATACACTTTAAAGTCCAACCCAAGGTTTCAGGTTGGTTCGTTGCCAGAAACATAAATTCTGCTAGATTTTGCCCCCCTTCCAACCCAGACTTCTCAGCAGACCCAGGCACACCACCATCTGATGTGAAGTCTGCAAACAGCTTCAGGCTCCGTAACGCTACAGCTTCTTGTTTCTCTCATCCTTGAGCTTGCGTTTAGCACGCTCGACCAAAGCTCATACAGGTACTGAAGGCAGGGATTATTTTTAGGCTTGGTTCCATCTGTGCACGCTCTGCAGCGCACATACACCAGACACCTGTCTGACTGAGGGTTTTTAAAATTCAAGTGGATTTCTAGGTTTAACTCATCTCCACATTTTTAGATATTTCTCAGACCTGAGCAGACATGAACAGCAAGTGCTCTTGGTGATGGCATCTTCATTTAAACACGCTCCTCGAGTTGCTCTGTGAGCTGCCTCCTACCCTGCCAGCCTTTGGGAACCGCCTCACAGAGAAGAGCGCTTCTCAGCACAATAACCAGGAGAGATGGTTTTGCTACTGACCCATTTGCAGCTTCAGAGCTGTTGCAACCCATATTTTTAGCAACCAATTAATGCAGGGTATCTCCTGTGAACGTCTGTGTTTCCTCGCTTCGCTGCTTTGTAATAATTAACCGTGTTTTTATATAAGCATCTTGTGATTGAGCTCAAGGCAGGTTTTGGGAGCACACGGATGTTTTCCGTGTTTGCTGCCTCTCCTCCTGCTCTGCCCTTCCCCAGCTGTTCCTAAAGACGGTGATGGGGATCTCCTGGCAGCAGGGCACTGCTTCGTGGTAGGTGTGGTAGCTTCCATATGCCGGTGGCTGCTCCTGCACCACTGCACCCTGCTACTGCTCGGAGATATCCGTGTCCAGACCCACGGCCAGCCACACAACAGGACTAAAGCTGTCACCCAGGGAAAACCCAGCTTCCACTCTAGCTTAGCTGTGGCAGGAAGGCACGAGCAAGAAGGAACAACGTCATCATTTCTCTCCTGCTGGGGCAGTCCCAAGCAGAGTTTCTTTTTCCTTTTACTTATGCTACAACTGCAAGCACCACTGACTGCATGCAGGCAAGAAAATGGCAAAACCACACTCATTTCCCTGAGCAACCAGGATTTTGTGTTTCTTCAATAGAGAATGTCCAATCTAACCTACTTGCAGATCTTTTACTCATTTTACACACTGGAAACAGCAGCTGCAAAGGTGGGGTTTCTGCAACCCCTGTAGCCTCCATGGTGCTCATGGACCAGCGTGATGAATGTGGTGGGCTAAGGAGAGGGTCCAGGGTTGCCGCTGAATGAGAACTATATCTGGCTGTCACTTCATGAGACTGAAAATTTTTGTTCTGCATATGAAGAGAACATGATGATTTTGTGTGAAAAAACCCACAGGAGACTATGGGAGGAGAAGAGGTGAGAAACAGACAGCTCTCCCTCATTGCTTGGGGGTTTCAGCACATACTTGGATTGGGGGAGACTCAGATTCTGGCACCAAGTCTGACCCGTCGAGATTTATATCCTGGGAATGTGCCAACAGCACTTGCTTATCCTCACCAGAACAGAACAAATCATTCCAGGTTACAACTTCCAGCAAAGCTTTTCTTTCCCACAGTAATACCTTTCCAATAAATTGCTATTTTCTGACAGAAAAAAAATATCAGTTGTCAAAAGCATTTCTGACCAGTGCTAATCCCAGTGGCCCCATTCGGGTCCAGCCTGGGCCACCATTCCCGGTGTCAGGGCCTTGGGGAGGGAGTCCTGGCTAGGGCCAACCTGCAGACCCATGGCCGGGGGGGCTTGCCTGGATGGTGCGTTTTGCTGTCTTCACCACAACCTCTCCCCTTCACCCCCAGAGAATTGGGGGGATTCCTTGCTCCTGGCTGGGCTGCTGCCCGATCCCCCTGAGCGCCCCGCAGGCAGACCAGCCCGGCAATGTGGGTGTGAAACCAAGTGGGCTGCAGCCGGAGGAGGGAAGTTCCCTGCATCTCCTTACACCACCGCTTCCTCGCGTTCACAGCCTGGCTGTAATTTTAGCTCTCTTGCCACTGTTGGGCAGTCACACTGCCAAGGCTCTGTCAGCACTTTAAACATCTGCCCTGAGGACCTCGACCTGCTCTCGGCCCCCTCAGTCTGTCCTGGTGGGGACTGCACGTGCCACAGATGTCCCCGCATGGCCACACGCCATGAGGAAGGGCCCACTGAAGGAGCTGGGACAGCAATCGGGTGCACCAGCTCTGTGCTAGTGACACTGTGCTCAAACTCATTAGTAGAGACAATTATCCTGGACAAAGCACCGATCTAATTAGCCTAGATAAAGCCCGTCGATAAAGCAGGGTGCCTACACTACTTCTGGGGCCCAAGCTCCTACAAACCAGAGTTGACATGGCAGGTCACGCAGACCTAAATCTCCCTGGCGAGTTAAAGGACTGGGAAGAGGGATCACCCTGCTGGCTGCACCCCATGGCTGCCGCTGGGCAGAGCCACGGGCTCCACACGCATGCTGCCATGGCAATTCCATGGTGCCACGGCGATCCCACACCGGGGGTTTGGGACTCGGCAAGTCCTGCCTCCTCTGACGTGCAACACTCAGGCGTTAGGCATGCTGCGGGGAGTGTCTGTCTGACAGGGATGCAGGGGCTGGGGCAAAGATGGACAAATGGACAAACAGGGCAGTTTTCTCCGTGGGTCACTCGTGGCTCAGCTTCAAAAAATTTAACGCCATAAGCGTTTTGTTGTGCTGTTAACTATGCGACAGAGCGCCTACAGCTCCATACAGGATCCCGCTGGATCACTTGAACCACAGTAAGCAAAACCACCCTGGCAGAGAGAGGGAGGGTTTGGGTACAGCGCCACAAAGCCTGCTTTCAGGCAGGGTTTGTCTCATTCCTGTTAAACATTAACTTCAAATAGAAAGAGTTTCAGAGAGTGATAGTCACAGCCTGGGCGCCTCCACAGCATTTATAACAGAGCACATTAAATACCTTCTATAACATCATTCACACATGGACCAAACTTTTTCCTCTGAGAACTGCAAAGAACTTTGCCAGCCTTACCTAAGCTTCACCAGTGCTGTGAGGTGGAAGTTAAGTGACTCGATTACACCCAGAGCATGTCCGCACAAGTAAAATTTGTTTGCATCAATTTACCTACAGGTGAGATCTGCTACCAACGCAGTTAAACCTGTGCAAAAGGTCACCTAAGGCACTTTTGTTCTGACACAGACCAAATTAGTCTTGGTTTGACCTAAGGCAAGAAGAGTGCAGTGAAATGAGCATTTCCAGCTCTGTGCCAGAAAACTTTTCTACCTCCCTCCCTTGTCCCTTGTCCCTGGGACCCTGCAGGTCTGTGGCAGTGCAAAGTAAAACACATCCTCTTAAAACCACCCCCAGCAACATTTCACAGAACCTCATTTCACCTTATACTACGCTGGACGAGGAGCAGCGTGTATCCAGGTACCAGCTCTCAGCTAAACTGTAGAAACTCCCAGCTTAGAAGCCCTTAAAAGCGCCATTCCCAAGACTGCAATTGCTTTGCTTTTATCTTTTACCTTTTACCTGTAAGATTACTTTAATCTAACATGAAACAGGCCCTCCTTCAACTGAAATAAGGGTGTGAGCACAGGGGGTCTGTATGAAGTCTGTTCATTTAAACTAAAAACTGATTTAACATTCACTGCTGAAATTTTCTGATGTAGATAAGATTTAAGGACGGTGACAGAGCTGGAAAAACAAGCCTCGTATTTAACATGGGAGTGCCCTACCCTATCGTAGTTCACACCTGTACAGGTGTGTGCACTATGCACAGCCCCTTTTTTTTCTTTTTTTTTTTTAGGAAAACTAACAAACAGAATTGCAGGGGTCCCCACCTGCACAACCACAGGGCTGTGCGTGTGCACTGAGCAGGGTGGAAGGCAGGAGATGCAGAAAGGAGTTACGAAATAGAAAGGGCACACAAAGATCCAGTGCTGCAAGACGATTAGAAACAAATCATCTTCAGTTCACCAGAAATGCTACGGAACACATCAGCATGAAACCTGTGTGCCTTTGACTCAACTGCTAAACTTGTTAATTCAGCTATTTTGCATAAACTACAATGGCAATTGTTTGATCCTGGCTGTTTATCCGTCATGGCACTGGCACCACATTTGATAATTTTTCATGCTGGTGTCTTGGTCGAGCTGGAGGAGAAAACCTTATTTTTTTCATTCTGAATGCTATAAAGATGAGTGGGCGCTAAAGCAGCTCCTGCAGTACGCAACTGCACTCTGACAGCGGGGATCATATTTAATATGTAAAGGACATGGCTCAGGTGCATTTATCTCAGCGTCAGTGCCTCAGCTCAGGAGCACAGCTTGGGTTACCTCTCACATAAAAGATAGCTCACCCAGCTTTAAAAAGTAATTTAAAAATACACATAGGTGGCCGTGCGAACAGGAAGCCTTCCGCAGTGAGGTGGCTCCGGGGCTGTGGGGGTCAGCATCTCCTGCAGAGCGCAGCCTGGGGTGGTGGGACTGCAGCCCCATGGTTAGGGCATGCAACAGGGCTGGGACATCCACGTGTCTGGTCTGGGACTCCCTGTCTTTTATCCGGTGACTGATTAACGTGAAATGTAAGAATTGCATGAGAACTGGGAATTATTTTGCTCTCAGCAGCTCAGCTCTAACAGGAAGAAAAAAAAAACCCACACTGATCTAGAATAGCCTGAGCTTGTCAGGGCAGGGGGAGGTGGGAAATGAAAGCTGCAGTTCCCTCTGAGCATGGGAGGTGGCTGGACCTTGGTCCCCCACTTCCCGGGGAAGTCCTTCAAGCACCAGACCTTCAGGATGGCAGCACAGCGGCAGGTGATGCCTCCACGGCTAACTGGATCAGGCCCCAGCGCCGCAGAGCCCCGTGAAGGCACTGGGACAGGACCAGACCCTGTGCAGCACCGGCTTTCCAGGAAACAGCGTACGGCCAGGAAACCTCCGCGCAGGGCAGGGAAAGGTGGGACTGGAGCATCCCTGGGGGGATTTTGTTTGCTGCGCTGAGCTCTGGGCAAGAACGAACTAATTCAGCAGCCGCTCAATTATGCACTAACGAAATAGAGGCGGATGAGGCAGCCACCTGCCACGCAGCACCGAGCGCAGCCGTCAGCACCTCCCTCCTTCGCAGGGGCTCTGCCGCATTTAGAGAAACAGCCTTGTTTCTGTGGGCAGTTTCATGATAGGTAAGCATCCTACTTAGTTGATGACCGATTGCTTTTGTTATGGGAACTGCCTCTGGCTCTGAGAAAAATGGTATGTCCACAGAAAGCTGTGGGAATGGTTGGCGGGTTTTTTTTGGGGGGGGGGAAGCGGCGTTGCTGAATTTCTAAGGGTGTGATTCCAATGTTGCTGGCTTGATAAACACGTACAGGGAAGACAATGGGACAAGATATCAATCAGTGCCATAAGTGAAAAAGTAATCTACAAAATTCAGGAGCATGAGACTAGCTAAAAAAAAGTATTAAATAAAACTCACAATTATTAGTATTAAATAAACAAGTTCACGAGCACTTCAGTTCTTTTTTTTCCCCTCCTTTTTTTGATTGTTTTTAGAACATGCATCAAGCCTATTTTCCTGCACATCCAGGTTCAAAATTTTTCAATAAAGGTTAAGATTAGCTCATAATCTTGTGCCTCTAGGCAGTAATGGAACATTAAGAAAGCGCCAAATATCATCAGACTCTTGTTAAAATCGACAGCATTAGCCATACTGAGAAACCGTCACCTCCCTGCCACTGCACGGGGGTCTGGTTAACGCCAGAGCCCAGGCAGGAGATGCTCCAAAGAAGCCGAGGGTGTAAATCAACACATACCATCTAAACATACAGCTTATATTACAAAGATATTTTCCTGAGTTTGCTTTTAATGAGGACAGGAATTGTTTGGCTCTGGTGACAGTTCGCCAGGCCGTGTCCCAGCAGAGAAGGGAGCGCTGGCAAGGCAGGCCTCGTGCTCTGCAGGAAGAGCGTCGCCGGGCTCAGACAGCACCTCCCCACTCACCCAAGCCCCACGCATCCATCTCCTGAAATAGAAACTGAGTATCCTCCTTTAGCTAAGCGTGGCCATGTGTGTATTTCCACATGAGTACATGCATGTACCTGTTTATACTCACTTTGTACTTACAATTCCTTACATCAAATAAAAAGCAGGAATTTAGTCCTTTTTTGGGTCAAATTAAATCTCTGAAAATCTCTGAAGCCACAGGGAAAATGAACCCAGCCTCTGGCACGTACAGAAGTTCAATCAGCTGGTATTTACACACTCGGCTTATCAAACATCATCTCTAGTTTTGTTTAACAGGAAGACTTAGGACACATTAAATCAGAAAAATATATATGCTTAGTGTAGCCTGGTGCAGCACCCAAGGCGCCTAGAGCACCACAGCCTACTCTTGGCCCAACTCCACGTGTAACCTTGCAGGGCAAGTCTCTCAGTCTTTAAGTGTCTCCTTCCTTTTTCACTCTCTGCTGAGACAGTAAACTCCTCAGGGCAGTCTTCTCCACAGTGTGGAGAAGAGCAGGGCCCCATATGTGCATCAAAGCAACACGTACACATAGAAAACACCACATTATAAACACACAGTTTGCATCTAGTCAATAGTTACGATCCAGACAAGACCACGATTTAAACCCCAACGCTGCTGTAAGACAACAAGGATGGACGCCTGTACCTGGACAGAGTGCTGGAAGGCAGAGGACTTTTCAATGAAACACAACTAAATGGAGGGCTTTATGAAAAAACATGAAAAAAAAACCCATTAGCAATGGGTAGTCCTCCTTGACGATAAACACACGGGTATAATAAATTCAATGGATAAACAAAAAAACTCAAATACAGCACCCGAACCCGTTCACACTAACACCAAAAGCCGAGCTCTCTGCTTAAGGGAAGCAAAAGTCCCACTAACAAGGAAGGTCCATAGTAAACCCACCCATCTTTCTCAGCCTAATGGCCCAACCTTCCACAACCCTTCAAATCCTCATTTGCAGAAAAGCTAACAGGAATTGACGGTCACAGGCAGGCCATTGTGGAGAAATAAAATAGGTAAATATCCAGATAACTATAGCAGGTGTGAAGTGCTGCCCTTGTTCATATCTGTTTTTTTAAACCACTATCTATTCTGTGAGTACAGGTGCTGTTCATCAGCAAGCGAAGACAGAAGCAATCCAACACGTTGATTCAGAAGCCATCGTCCCATATTCCCACTGTAATGACTTCTCCTGAGTTAACAGCCCTGACTAATGTTGGTGACTTCTGAACCTAATGGGTCACTTCTTTCAAATATTACCTCAGCATCCTACTGCCCGCCTGCCGGAATTAAAAGCAAGTGAAAGCCAAACGATCCATCGATGAGCTATAACTGCAAGTGACTTCCCAGCGCAACTGGACGGTGGCACAGAACATTTCCATGCAAAAACACCCTGGCACAAGCATCCCTTCCCCCTTCCCAGGACGGCTCCCGCCGGAGCACGGCATGCAAAGGACGGGGCGTGCAAAGCAGCGGGGAGGTTTCCATCACCTACAAGACATTCGGCACAGGATGATGCAGTCACAGTGGCAGAGGCAGAAGCAGTGCCAAATCCATTCCCTGCTGACCATAGTATGGCAGCAGCCTCCTCACCGCACTCCTCTCTGCACCTTCCTCATGCCCAGCACTTACCGACCGCCCCGCTGCAGACCAGGTTTCACCAGGTGTAATCTATACACCGCTGCAGCAGCAAAGGGGGCCCGGCCGCGTAAATATTTAATCGGACCCTCTTCCTCGCCTATCACAACGCTTCGGGGTGTCTCAGTGCCAGACTTCATTGTCTGGACTTTCACATAATACCGTGAAAGTCAGACAGAAATGGCGTTTTCTGCCCCAATCAGATCACTGTATGTTTCCCTACATGCAAGTAATTACAATAAATGCCAAGTGTGAATAAGCAGAAAGTTAGCTTGTACTGGGGAAAAAATGACTGCAAATGAACATGCAGGATCAAGTTCACTGGCAGTGTAGCTGCTGAAGTCGAAGGGGCTACATCAGTGACGAATGTCGAGCATTAGTTTTAAAATATAAGTGTGAACATGCCGGATTCAGAGATAAATATGTATGGCTTAAAATCCCCATCTACTGTCTTTCTGATCCCAACACTCTCCTCCCATTCTACTTTGTCTGCTAATCGCTTTCCTCTTCTATATTTAAATGCGGCAGGTCTCCCAGAGGCAATCCAGTTGAAGTTAATGGGCAGTTTGTATGAGGAGGCTACGCAGAATATTCATTCTCTGTCGTCTTTGCCTTATCACCAGTCCTTTGATCCGTTTCTTTCCCTTCTCCTTGCCTTTGCATTACGCTGTCTGCTGGGGACTTACACAGCCCAATCCTCTGCTCCTCATGCAAATTCATAGCTGGTTTAGCGGGTGTATCTCCATCGCTTCAGTGACACTACTCTGATTTAAACCGATTAATGTTTTGACCCACTGATCTTAGCAGGTAAGTCTTTTATCTAATATCTGATTTCTAGAATATGCTGAATAAAAACCATAAGGCTCTTCATATGGTTAGAGCAGGTGAAACCCCAGGTGGAGACAGGTTCATAACTCCCTTGCAATACACCAGAGCCACTCCCATCCTTCTCAAACAGTACATATTCAGCGTAACTGAGTAGTTGCTCTCTCTGTACCTGCCTCCTACAACATTAAAACATACTCAGAGGGTTCGAGTGATATGTAGATATTCCAATAGCAAAGCTGCTTATCATATGTTTTCTAATGCTCGTTGCTCTGAATTATTTATGTCCCATTTTAAGTCTACAATATCGATAGCTCTCAGGTATGCTCCACTACCAGATGCATCAAAACAAGTATTAACTAATAAATATTTGAGACAGCAAAAACTCTGTGAATAGCAAACTGTCTTTTTCACTATGGCACACAGATGGTCTAAATTCTACCTGCATATGCTCATTGTTTTCTGCTTGCTGGTTTATAAAGCCATCAGAAGCACATCAGCAAACAGGAATATTACACTCAAGCCTGAGTGTAAATTCAGGGCTCGGTAGCCATAAATGCCAATGGTCTTATGTAATTACTTTCTGAGGGTTTCAAAAAATCCAGAAATAAATTTAGCATAATAAAACTGGCATTAAAATAATAAAATTTTACACTATGTTTTATCATTAGGACTCCCGTTTTTCTAGAGAAAAAGGTATGTCCAAACCGTTGCATTCTCAGTTCTGACGACACTCCAAATCCTTTTTGTTCTCCTTTGCTTTCCTCCTATATCTCACAATGAAGGGAAGCATCTGGTTGGTGTAAAATATCAGATTTGATCTCTGAAGCGCTGACTTACCCTGCACCACCGTTGGAACCACCTGCTCGTTCAAAAGAAAACAGTACTACACAAATGCAGGCAATTAAAAACCAAACTAATGAGGGAATCTGTAAACACAGAGAAGTACAACTTCGCTCTCTCATAAGAATGTATCTAACTCTTTTAATGATTTATTTGGCCAAGAGTATCTGTTCCCCATATTTTCTTTATTGTCTTTCTCTCTTACACACTAAGATTTTGGTTGCTAAGGGGTTAAACATGCTCATGACTAATAAAAAGCTCCTCTGAGGCCAAGCAGGATCTCGGTGAATCTCAGACTGATCTAACAGAGATCAACAAACTCCTGCAGATCCTCCTGCAGTCTTACCACCCGCGCAGAAAACACCCTGCCACCAAAGTCTGCCGTGCCACCAGGAAAACCAGTGAGCGGGTATGCTTACCTCTCCCTCCGCCTAACCCTAACATTAACGTAATATTTTTAAATAGCTCATTCAAACACAAAGTGGGGCAGCAGAGCCAGTGCCACCACGTGACTGAGTAAGTGGCACAGCATGGTTTTAGGTGATCTGCAAGGAGAGCACATATGGACTGAGAAGAGGTTCCCTCAGGGGCTCCACCATCACTCCTGGCTCTGAAATGAAGACTGGGATCCACAGTCACATCAGCAACAAAGTGGCCCCTCGGAAGTCTGAAATAGCATCATGGCCCACAGGAAATACAATTAAAGAACCTGAGAAAGCAGCTGCCCCAGAGAGTATGACGTGAGCTACCATCTCCCACTTCTTACTTTGGGCAAACAAAGTTATGGCTTGCTGGACGCTTTCAGTGTTGGTCTAGGTTTGGGAAAAAAAAAAAAATCAGATGTGGCTCGAAACACTGTGACCAAATGTTTTTATAACACCTGTATTGGGATTCCTACGCTGTGGTACGTGTGCCACCAGCAGTATGCAAGTCTCTTAAAAGTGATATTCTGACATGCGGCACGTGGTACTGGGCATAACCCCCCCCCGAAACATAATTTCTTAGTATCATTAAAGGTTACAGGCCAACTCGCCTGTGGCAGGACTGACGATTCCTGAACGAGCAACGCTTGCAGATGCGCACCTAAAGAAATTTTAAGTAACAACTCCATTGACCATCTCTTGCCCCTGTATAAAAAAGCAACCTTGACCGTACTTTGAGCATGAACCAGCTGGCTAGAAGGCAAACACTCCCTCAGCTAACCGCTCCTCTAACCCTTGCAACAGGAAATCAATTGTGCAAATTGCATTTTGACAAATATAAATCGCTACTGAGCCTATAGCAAAGGCTGACAAATGACTCTTGATGCCCAGCGCTTACCTGGTGCAGCAGTCCTCTGACAGGAGATGTGCTAGAAAAATGCTTCTTTTTTAAACAGAAGTTGGAAAACTGTAATTCCACAATCCACAGCAGTAAAAATAAAGGACAGCTCTCATCCTGCAAGTGGCGGCAGGCAGGCAGGTGGCTCTCCTACACGAAGCCGTGTGCAGGAAGACTGTAATTATCTGTCTGAGCACCTACCGATCATATCTAGAGACTGTGTGCATAGGAGCAAATATGCAGCTGATACAACCTGTCATTTTGATTTCTGTACATTTCGCCCTTAATTGAAAAGGTTGCTTTCCTTTTTTATTCCTAATATCTATTATTCATGCGTATTAGCCAGCTAAGAACCCAGAGGCCGTGCCAAAACTGAACTAACACTAGGAAGTCAACTGAGTGCTTGGTTTCATGACTTTAGTAGTGTCTGAATCCACTGGCACTCTGAGAAGGTCTGTACTCTAAAGAGCTCTGGAAAACACTCAAGAAGGAGACCAATGAACTTTTAGGTTCCTCAGCTGGGCAAAATATCCTAAAAAAGCCATCGTCATGGCATTGCCCAGATCACTGTCGTCCTGAAGATGAAAACTGGTTTCTTTTATTGTGGATCAGTGTCAGATGTTTTGTTCTACCTGTAGAAGTGGCTTACACTGAACCAGGCTTAACTTCTTATATTGCCTTTCTCTGCTCTCAACCTCCATTTCCATCATCACTTCCAAAGGACTGCTGGGTACCGTGCTGAGGAGAGCTGAAGTGTTTCCCACCAGTACAGGATGTTCGCGGGATGGCTGCTAGCCTACAGAGGCGACATTCACATACCCTAGCAATTTGGTTGGAGTAAGATTGTATGGAGCAGATTTAAGACCTAGGAGAAAGCACCCCGCTGCTGTCCACATTTTGTCTCTCCGGAGCTGCTCCCTGCATGGAGACTTTGGCTGAGCCCACACCGAGAGAGGATTCTGAGCTGATGGATCCTCTCCCAGATTTCAGTGTCTGCAATACCGGCACAAGTGAGCGAGATCGACGTAGGAATACTGCATGTAACCTTCATTTTTTACATGGACAGCCCAGGTTCAGGTGCCTGAACCAACACTTGCCCACGAGAACAAGACGACCCACCTGGCATAGCATCTATTTCAGAACTAGACCCTAACATATATTTCCAGTTATAAACCATTTTAAATACAATGCAAGACTGAAAGTTTCTGCCAAGAAATAGAGAGCAAGAAGCATTCCAGGCAGATGCAAGGCTCACAGACTGAGCCCAGAAAACCCCTGTCAACTCAAGCAAAGATTACAGCTGACACAAATTTATCTGCATTGGAGCGTCTTGTACTGATGCCATTCTCTAATAATATGCTATGATTAAATCATGTCAGTGTTTGTGGTCCTAAATTAAACTATTTTTAAAAGACATGTTTGCACTTTACATATCTTTTCTTTGCAGGGTACTGCTAATGGCAAAATAGTTGTACGGGAAAGATGAAGGCTGGTAAGTCGTTTCTCATGACAGTTGCCCCACTTGCAAGTTATTTAAGCTGCTGCCTGTCAGTAGCCCATAGCATGGTAACAAACAGTCACTAGCAACATAACTGTATTGCAATATATTGCTTTCTAAATTGTCTTCTACGAAAAAAAAATAATTTAACTGATGGGGAATTTTGAAGTCTATGCTACACGGCTATTAAGATCATTTGGTATGAAGGAAGTGCTGGCATGGATTCGATACTACTCAGAAGGCTCAACTTTAATTAATTTAAACTTGCAAATTGATTATGATTCACTCGACAATGTTCAGAAAGTGCATTCTGTTCCCTGGGAGTAAGCACAGGCATTTCAAGGGAGACTGTGATGTACATTTCATATGATGCAGAAAGCCTGAGACCCAAGAAAAAGCCCCGAACTCCTGGAAAGAGGCTAGCAAGCACAATTCAAAAAATACTTCAGCTTTGCAAACTCCTGGTTCCATCACCTAAAGCCTCCTCAGTTATCAGTGCCAATCTGAAAGAGGGATGAATCCCTCCCCAGCATGTCTCTGCACTGATTACAGGAGGAGTCTGGGTGAGACTCCACGCCAGACTTTCAGTCCTGTAAATATAGCTGGGATGAGGCTAATCCGAAGAGAGTAAGCCACAAGCTCTACCAAAATACCCGTAGATTCAGGGAGGGTTTAGAGAACGGAGCATCACTCTACATCTTGGCTCACCGTTCCGCTCACCGCTGGTGACTCACTGCGGGGTGTGCCAGAGAAAGTTGGTCACTCAAGCTCAGTGATTCATAAACCTCCCCTCCTCAACCCAGGGCTGACCGTGCCTTGCGGGGGGCACGGCGTGCAGGCTCCCATTGCGGTGAGTACGAAATACCATCCACTCCTCCTGAATGAAACGGGCTTCCCCCCTCCCTGTTCCTCCCCTGGAACGAGGACGGAAGGTTTATGAATCACTGAGCTTGGGTGACCGAATTTCTGTCCTATTACCTGGCTTTCCTTATTGAAAGGAGGCTGGCGAGGTAAGTGGTTGTGAGGGAACTGTGACACACTGCACGTATCTTCCCTGCCAGCACAGGGAAAAAGGACTTCCCAGAATGAGAGTTAAAAATAGCTGTTTTGCTTTAAAGGGCGTATTCACTTTGAAACACAGAAACCAAGTCTTAGCTCCCACCTCTGGTATGACACGCATCTTCAGCAGTCTGCTCTCCATCAGAATACCTACTGCCCTGCTCTTTCTTCTTCTCCCTAAATTTTACCTTTTAAAATTGTAGATGCTTTTCACCACATTATGAGAAGCTTGGAGGGAGAGAGGGCAGATATAGCCTCATAAGTTAAATTAAAACCGGCCTTATTCACCCCAAAATGGCTCTTCAAGGTTATTTCTTGAAATCTACTGCAGTCCTGCCTTTATTCCCACATTTCTTACACCGGCGTTGTTTCAGCCCCCCAGCACCCTCTCTTAGCCCGGCTCTGTGCCTGTCCACCCAGGCGGAGGGCAGGCTGGCCGCATCCTGCCTGGCGCTGAGATGACCAGACAGTCTGGTTTGGAAACTGCATATCAGCATCAGCAAGGCAGGTGCCCGAGGTCGGCGTTCCCAGAGGCAAGGCGTACCCTTTCCCACACCGTATTTTATCAGTGGTGGTAAAGAGCCAGTTGGGAAAACTTAACTGGGGAAGTGGTAGATTCTCTATCACGTGCAGTTATTAAATCAAGACCCCAGGTTTTTAAAGTATGTCTTTCTAGCACAAACATCGGTTTACGTACTTGGTAAAGAATTTGTGGGCAGAATACCATAGTTTTGAACACAGAGGTTAGAGTAGATAGCTTTAATGATCTCTTCCAGCTCTGAAAATCTAGGAATCTAGCATCGTCGGTTATCACTTAGTTTACACCAAAGATCTGCTAGACTCTCCTGGGAATTCATTAAAGCTTAAAAGCCTGCCAAGCTGAGAAAATTACTGTGATATTTCCACCTGCTTTCCCCAGAATTTTACATTAATCCTTCCGCCGGCCCTGAGCAAGCTTTGCCACTGTTCTTCCAAGCAGGCGGAGCAACAAGCATGGTTGGGCTGATCCTCAAAAAGGCTCCTTATGGTCTCCCCTCTCCCCGCGTGTCCCCTCTCAGGTATTGCCAAGCCACTGAAGGAACTGGGAAGCTTTCCTTGCCGTTCCCTGACATGGGCATAAGCCTTTTTTGCAAGTCTGGAAGCCGGCACCACACTTCACATTGAAGAAAGAGCTGACAGGACCAAGCAGAGCCTACCAGGCCTGCAAACAGCTTGCAGATTTAAGTGACAGCCTAAATAAGAACCACTCTGAATGTCATTCATAATAAAGCCAAAAACTAGCAATGTCCCGCACTTTTCTCGCATGCAGAAGTGCCAAGCAGGAGACAGCACTTGCTATCTGGCTGCCAAGGACGGGACCTGGCTGAAACCTCCCCGTCCCCACCCCCAGCACAAACCCACCCGAGCAGCCGAGAAACGTGAGCGGTTCTGCATCATGCTGATGAAGTTCTTAATCTACGTGTCACCCAAGCTGAACTGCAAAACACGGCTGCCTGCCCTAGTTATCAAATGACCTGAAATTCAGCATGATCATCTGCCGTAACAGCTGGTTCATTGACGACGAGAGAAACTCCTGCCTGGCTGCTGAACCAGAGCCAGCGCCGGGAGCCCGGGGACCCGGCACGCACGCCCTCCAACGCCGAGGTGCTGCTCCCATCCCCCTGGATGGCACGGCCTCAAAACGTCTTCTGTTCTTCGAATTCGGCAAGCTGACTCCTTCCGCTACGTACTTATTTTTCATCTGTGTCATTAAAAAGAGATTTCAGAGACCTGGCACTTCAAAGGGGGGAAAAATAATGCAATCTCCTTCCCTGGGAATAAAAGTGAAGGTGAGGCTGGATCTTGTCAGTTTTCTTTCTTCCTACCTAGGGCGCAGCATAAATAATAAACAGCACTAACAAATTTACTTCTTTTTACAGAAGCAACCTATATAGGAACATAGTACGAAACATTAAAATGATTGTACAAGTAAGACTTAAGTGCCCAACACAGGTAAAGTTAGGGAGCTAAATGACAGATGTTAGGAATTCTTTTTCAGGAGTGACTCACGTTCAAACAGGGTGATACTTTTTGAGGTTGCTTTGATGTACACCAAATTATGTGCTTCTGTTCCACTGACACAAAAAACTAAATACATATTAGTAAATTTTTATGGTATTATTACTACAAAAGGTAATATTAGTGATGTTTATTACCCCTTAATAATGAAGTAAGCAGAATTGTTTGGACAATCTTAACACAGCTGCTTTCGTGCTTCTTCCCCAAATAGGAATGAAGAGTGAAAGCTGAACACAATATTTTATTGAAGACCAGCCCCTCAGCTGGAACTCAGTGCTGCTCCTTTGAACCCAATGGACAGAATTTCCTGCTAAACTGGATCTAGACTGTGACGTTTTCTGTGATGATCTGTCCTCTTGAGTAAACAGCATTTTCTCATTCCCTGGCTGAAATGAGAAATGAGGACGGCACACGTTCTTAATGGGATGTGCCTCAGTCCTGGAAAGTCCAATAGCGTCACATTGCTCATGTTGTGCCTAAGCAGCATCCGCCCTTTGATTGCCACATACGTAGCTGGTTGTAGCTGTGTGGCTACAGAGTCCATACGTGCATAAGCAAGACCAAAGTCTGGGCTGAACATATGCCTTATTCTCTGCGTTTTCTTCATGGTAGGCTTCAGGATTGTTTCTTTAGCAGAGAGAACATACTGTAAGTGAGAATATAACCATGAATATTTGATTAGGGACACATGAAAGGTATCTGAAATCCTATGGTACCAAGACGTTCGCTAAAGTATGCATGAACATGTAATGTAACTAGTATTAAATGTATGCTTGTATTTTTCTTGTTCTGCAGTCCTGCCTACACATCAGTGTGAATTAAACAAATTTAAACCCCACATGGAGCACCATCAGAGCTAACTGTAGTGCAAAATATTTCCCTAATGAATTTCCATTTTCTCCTACAAATAGTGTTATCATGCTACTGAATAAAAGCAGATTATTAATATATATGGTTAATTTATATTAAGCCAGTTATTTGGGGTAATTTATGAGAAAACACTATGAAAATAAACATTTTTATCCATATTAATAAATCTTTTACTTGTGGGCTACTGTCAATGATGCCTTGGTTTCATTTTTGGATGCTGTTTGCTAGGTGCTGATAAACACATGCATGGAGTTACTCCCTGTCCCGGAGAGATAATAATCTAGGCAAGTCTAGATCTTCTAATAATGGGATTCCCATTTGCCAGGCAGAGATGCCCTCCAGCCGTACTTCCATTAGCTGAGATCTCCCATCAGCCAGATGGGGAGGAGCACCACAAAGCCCTGAGTCTTGCAGTGTCCTGAGCCTTGATCTGCGAGACAGACACATCCGCAAAATACACTGAGGATGGCTTGGTGAAACCCAGTGAACAGGAGTCTTCCCACTAGGGGTGGCTGTGCTGCTTTTGCAACCGTAGGAAAATTCCCGGTTCTATCAATATCCTTGTTTTCATCTCTTGGAAGAAGGCAATGGTAAAGACATTTTATACCCATGTGCTTGCCTGATTTGGGACAGTATGCTTGAAGTGGTAGGTGAAGACCCAGTTCTGCAAAGTGCTGAGCTCTGCGTAAGAGGAGCCGGCACCCCGTCCCTCCTGCCACTTCCAGGAGTCAAGAGCACGTTCCTGAGATGTGCTGAAGTCACCACCTTACTATATCAATCCATCCACAACTCCTCCTTGCGATTCATCTTAATTCTCTCCTGAATTGTTCTAATATCTGGAGGATGTAGCACAAAGGCATTTTCTTAAGCCCCTTTCAGTCATTAGCTGTGCTGGAGCAGAAGCAGGAACACTGGTATTGACACATGGACAATTTAAAGTGTCCTGAAGTTTTATATTACTTTTGCACCTTCCTGGGGCATTTGTTAAACCCTTCTTCCCAGGGCTGAAGTCAGATCAGTTTAATTTTGTCTTATGATCTTTTTTTAAAAGGTGCTTTTTTTGGCTGGTAATAATAATACAATTAAGTTTATCATAAAGCTTTCTGCAACAAAATCTTAGTCTCTATGTGACTCACAATCTTACAGTGTTGCTCTCGTGAACTACAGACAGACTAGTTTGGAAATGCCAGACAAGGTATTTGGCTTTCAGCTCTATCGCAATGGACAGCTAATTAAATGCTTTGCTAATAATATTATTCTATGTTTGAGGAGATAAGTTTAATTACTTGTCGAATTTCAGTGGAGTTGTGCAGACATGTCTGCATATTCCTGATAGCTAAACCAACTTTATTGTTTAACAATACAATTTGCTCTCATTTCTGTTTCTCTAGTTTAGATGTATCATTAATGAACATTAAATGCCAAAATGTCACCGATGGAAAGAAATAAAGGAATCTGGCATTTCTTCACTAAACTCCGTTACTACATAAAAAATAACCAAGTCAATACAGTAACAACACTCATCACACAAAACCCTCAAGGGAAGTCAATGGAAATCCTTCTGCTGACTTAGGGAGAAACAACAGACAACACCTAGGATTGTTGTCATTAAAATACTATGTTTGCAATTTGCATGTAATCTGTGGTCCCTGCAATACTGTGAAGTTCATTACTTTCAACAAATAACTATCAACACTTTGACAGTGAGCAGGGAAAATAAAAGGCTCTTTGCTTCCCAGGTTTACTTCCCAGGTACTACGCAGAGTTTTCCCAGTGTCGCAGCTGTTCTTAGATCAAGATAACGGAGTTCCTACCCTTCACACTTCATACTCTCAGAAAGCCCAGCTGTGATTTGGAGCTATAGTACACAGCCTAATACACAAATATTTCTCGTTCCTGGAGCAATAACGCCGTTTGTTTCACCTCTGCCTTAGGGCATGCCTACCCAACACGGCAGGGCCATGCCAAGGTGGCAGAGCAGACCAAGTGAGCTAGCTAGGTGCAGGGTAAGGACACTACCCCACTACCCCACTGGGTGTGCTTTGATTCCCACGCTGACTTCTGCGCTGAGCCAGGGAGACGCTGACTCCCTCCGTGTTTTAAAAGACAGAGCATAATGTAGAGACATTCCTGTTTTCCTACTTTCCCCCGAGAAGACATTTTAAATGCTGGCCTGGAAGGAGGACAGCTGAGATGAAAGGCAATATAAGTCCTCTGTATCTAACTGGCCTTGAGTCAGCTCAGCATCGGTAACGCTAGGTCCAGCTCCGGACCCCTAACACAAAAGAAGCATTGACATAGTGCTGTGACCCAACGGAGGGTGACGAAGATGGCTGGGGACTGCAAATGGCACATGAGGAGCCACCAGGGGAGTGGTCTTGTTTGTCTCAGAGAATGGAAGGCTGAGGAGCAATCTCAGCAATGCCCAGCTGGTTCATGCTGGGAAAGGTACAGCCTTGGAACAAGGGCCTCACCACGTGGCAAAGTCTCCATCGTCGGCAATGTTGAAAACTCACTGGGACAAGGCTCTAAGCAACCTGATCAAATTTTGAATTTAGCCTTGCTTTAAGCAGGTGCCTTGACTTGATGATCTCCAGAGGTCCCTAAATAACTCTGTCTGAAGACACTGGGGAAATTAAGGAAGCAAATATCACTAGTCTCCACAGCATCTGGAGGGCAAATAAAGGAACTTCATCTGACCACGGTTTTTATTGCAAAATGAGTTATCTGCTGATGCCCTGGGGTCCACTAAGCAGCTTCTAGATCTTAATTAAGGTAGTTACTTCAAAGATAATTCAGCATTTAATACCTAAGTATACTTAATATTCTCCTAAATGCTTTCCTGAATTTAAGCTCTGCTGTTACAGATGACCTCATATGAAACAAGGGACAAAAAAGTAGATGGATGCTGACTTTGTATTAAAATTCCCAGCAGCACCAAACCCCTAAAAGACACAATGCTATTCTGTACGCTACAGCAAAGTAGTCGAAGCCAGAAGATTTATGTTCATTTAATTTTAAATAATTTCATGAGACTGTAAGAGCTCAGGATCTTTGACCTGGAACACTGTTTGCAGACTTCAAAATTCCCAAATGAGGTTAACTGAGCTAAATGATGACAACTTCTCCAGTGCTACTCTACTCTTTCTGTGTCAAGGAAGAGTTGTTCTAGGTTGTGATTGCTCTTGTAATTAAAAGGGGGTTCTGGTACAGCCCATGCTGCAAAACTACACTCATATTTGGAAAGGAAAAGAAAAATGCAGAGCTAAAACAGCTAGTGATATGAAAAGGAAAAGACATGCTGAAAAAACAAAACAGTTGTTAGCAGTTTAATGAAACTTGACTTTGAGCTGCATAAATAAACACAGCTACAGCTGCTTGCAGAATCCAGGAAAACGCCCTGAGCACATGAAATGCGGCAGTTACCATGGCAGTTTACATACAGTCATACATCAGACAAATCCGGTAGCTCTTTTCCAGTTTAAACTCCCAACTAAAAATATAGGATCAGGTATAAACGAGCAAATCTCTTGCCTGCATTGGTGAGAGATTACACGAGTACTTCCACGGGGGTCAGCTCATGACCTGCCGTGAGTGACCACCCTCCACCTACGCAGGGGTTTACAGTCTGGGAGCAGCTGGTTGCTCTTTATCTCCACTCTGCCTATAATACAAAAAGAGCGTGTGCAGGGGGAGTACTGCATAGCAAAGCTCCTTCCTCTAAGGGATGCGACGGAATAATAAGGGCTGCTCCTTCTACCCCTGCCACCTGCTTGCATGGCATCCTGTTCCATGGTAATGTACAGCAGCTCCTGTAAACCTTCGTACTGCACCGCTATCTCCAGCGCCCAGCACTGCTCACTGCGCCCGCGACCCGGCATTGGAAAATCAGCTGTTAGTGCTTTGTGCCTGCCTGGATGCCCGGCATGCCCAGCCTTCCCAAGGACCGCCTTGTCTGGGGCCCAGATGTGACCAGCTGCCAGCACACCTGCATAAGCACTCGTGTACCGGGTCTGGCTGGGATGGAGTTAATTTTCTTCATAGCAGTCCTTAGGGTGCCATGTTTTGGATTTGTGTCTAAAACAGTGATGGTAACACACCAATGTGTGTTATGCTCCCTTTTGATTTCCAAAATTAGGGAAGGGGGAGACAGGGTAAGGGAAGCTGGAGAGCAGCTGCGAGGCTGAAATGGCAGAGGGACCTTCGTGTCCTGCGTCTCTCCCCCTGCGTGTCATTGCCAGCTGTGGGCAACACTGCTGCCTGTGTGAAGATGCGCTGAAGACCAGGCAAGCCCCTGCCAGCTCACAGAGGGGATGCAGCCTCCCGGGCCAAGAATGGTGACAGCCAAGGGAGCAGGCGTCCACCACTGCGACTGGCAGGTGATGCTCCACTGATTTGGGTCACCTGGGAGCCTGCCTGGATGTTCATCTGGTAGTGCCGGAGTCCAGGCATCTCAGCCGCGAACATCCCGAGCAGCCCTGCAATAGCTTCAGAGACGGTGCGTGCGAAAGACTCTGACCCAGGGACGGCAGAAAAAGAAAGAGTCAATACATCTGGAGGTGCACCGAGAGGATGAAAAGGCAAAAAAAAAAAAAAGATGTTATTCTCAGGTATATGCCCAGAGGGAAAGTAAGGGGCAAAACGGTGCATGGGTCAGGGCTCTTGCTGCCAGGGCCGTTAACAGAGACAACAGGATGGGTGAGGGATTGCAGCGGACAGACCACCTGGGCGCTGCAGGTGGGAACTGCGGCTGCGCTTGGGGAGAGGGATCTCAGAACGGCACTCTCTCAAGGGCATCCTTCCTTGTGGTCTGCCTTCCCCATGGATAAACACACTGCGCAGCTGTCATGCTGGTTGGTACGTGTGGTCTTGGAGAATAAACAAAGGTACGTTCAGCTGAAGATGGGAATGACGAGAAATAATGAATGACAAGGAAATGCAGAATCTAAAGTTCCCCTGACGATAAAGGTCTCTCTCTGCCAGAGATCATGCTCAGTAACACTGCACAACTGCTGAGGCTACAATTTCACTCTAAACAAAACCCTTTTGTAAACTACTTCTTACCTGTGATAATGCAACTGTGCCTTGAATGCCACAGCTTGTGGCAAGAGCGCGCTGTACGGACTTGCTGGAGACGAGGTCTCCTGGCCTGTCTCCTTCCTGCCCCAGGGGTTTAGGAAACTTGGGAAAGAAGCTGGCAGCACAGCGAGTCCTCTCGAACCTCCTGATGCCAACACTTTGCTCTTC
Organism: Burhinus oedicnemus; assembly: GCA_008921705.1. Classification (NCBI taxonomy): domain Eukaryota; kingdom Metazoa; phylum Chordata; class Aves; order Charadriiformes; family Burhinidae; genus Burhinus; species Burhinus oedicnemus. The sequence continues at coordinate 481,027 of VFFE01006453.1, read as the reverse complement.
TGCACTGCGATACTATGCCATTTGGATCCTACTACAAGAAGTAGGCGAGAACGTGCTGAAACATAAATGTCTGAGCTGTCGCACGGGACGACTAAAGTGGTTACTGGTAAGCGCACACTCAGCTGCAATCCCAGACCTGGGCTGGAGTGAATAAACAGAAGTGATGTATTTTAACAGCAAACCTGGAAGCATTGTTTGGTTGGTTTTTTTCCACCTTAACAGTTGAAAAAAATTAAATTTCAAATATAGATGTCTGAAAGACTTTTATGTTGCTTCTGTGCCAATGCACAAGGTGTTTTGTCAGACCTCCTCCACCTGCCATCTCTTACTGTCCTGAAAAAGGAGCAAATGAAAGACAGGAAATTTTTTTTAATTTTTATTCCCTGGTCACTTTTAAGTCCACAAAAGATCTTTCAGTATCATTTAGAAAATGAAACTATACTCTTCCCTCCCCCTAAATAGGGGATTTTAATTCAAATAAAACTTGGCACAATAATAAATCTATTGAAATATTATTTTTTTTTCCAAAACATCTAGTGCTTTTAGGTCAACTGAATTGAAAGCATGGAAACCAAAGCCTGTCCTTTTCTCATTGAAAAGGGTTTTTTTGGAGAGGCTGCATATATTTCTGCTTCCTGACTAGCTCATGTGCTTTAATCACACTTTCCATAAAAATAAAATTAAAATTAAAAATAATCTCTAACAATGAGAAACCAGGATGATCCACAATACAGGCAGACTTTGGCTTCTCTTCTGAGATCACCAGAGACAGCTTTTGGGATATACACTATGGACCAGTAAGAACCAGATGGAGAGCCAGTACTTGGAAGCTCTCAAAAAGGCAGACGGAGTTTGCGTTTGAAGGACACGGAGGGTTTTTCACTCCCAGAGACAGCACAAAGCACTGAGCTGCTCAGGAATTCTCAAATAGCTGCACAGCAGTCACTTGTTCGCTCCTGGACTGGACTGGACTTCTGTCTTGACTGAAATGTGAACAAGGAAACAAAGGGAAAAAACCCCAAGAAAAGCGCCCCATCCTCCCGTCAGTCCCTCAGCAGCCAGTCGCTCCATCCTATAAGACACAACACACGCGTGACCAATACACTACACGTAGCTGACCAAGCTTGCTTTAAACGGTATCACAGAGCAGACATCCTTCCTCAGTTCTCAAGAAAGCACGAGGAGAGAAAATGCTGCTGGAGCCCAGAGCAGGCCTGCTGCCTGCTTGCTACAAGAATATCGGAATATTCTAATAAACCAATTATTAAACCCAACTTGTCCCATTAAACTTGCAGTATGCACTTGTGCTAAGCTGGCACAACAAATCATCATATGTTTGGATCTTCTCAAAAAAAACCCCCAAAAGAAATAAGCAAAAATACCACACTTTACAGCTGTAAAATAAAACAAAATACAGGTGTAATTACATATCTGCCTTCTGGTATGCTGAAATTCATTTTATAATGGGCCCATGAACCTCTTCACAAAGCTCAACTGCAAGAGATGTGGAGGTGGCCAGAGAGGTCAGCTGAGTTAGCGAGCAAAGCTTCTCACGTGAGCAGCATTAAAACAGGCCATTCAGAAAAACCCGCGCATGCTAGGATCAGTTCATGTATTACTCGCTCTTCAACGGGAATAGATAGCATTTTATAAACCTGTTAGTCTCAACAGATTTGGCTTCCACCAAACGTCTAAATCAGAAGTGGCTGCATGAAGGCAGCGTGTTGTACAAATGCCACGTAAGAGAATGAGAGCTGCAGGCTTTACGTTATAGAGCAACTGAGGTTGACACGTGAAAAAAATGACAATTTCATTTCTGGCTATAGTGCAACACCTCAGAATTAATATTAGTTAACTACTTCTGGATCTGCAAATATTTGATCCTGCCTTGCCATTCTCCCAGGAGAAGCACTGACACCTGCAATGATGTAGCCGTCTAATTGATAGTTACTATCATTAAATAACAACAGTTTAAAGATAAAAAGAGTGGAGGGCTACATCCAGCCATTTTTCATTTTGAAGAAGCAGTACTGAAAAGCCCAGACCGGCTGTCCAAGGCAGGGCAGGGTACCGCTGAGTGCCTTGTAAGCTCCGTTATTCACATGTCGGCTTTACTTCCAATGAGGGCTGGGGCTGATGAGAGCCCAACTCGCCCCTTCCAGGTGACCCTGCTGAGCCAGCCAGACTGCTATTTCAAAAAACACCTCCCAAGTGGCAAACATGAACAGAGACACTGACCAACCCTGTGGATTGACTTCTGCAATCAGACAGTGTCCAAATGAGATGTTGGGCAAAGCCAGCACCTAAATATGGACCCAGTGAACCCCAGTGTGACCAGGGACACCCCGTGGGATGAGGAACTCCCCCAGGGGAGGAGGCAGACATAATCTCAAATCCGTCACAAAACTTCAGGACTCCTGAGGCTGGTTTGCGTCTCTGCACGCAGAAGGGGTAACGGGAGAAATGAACACAAGCCCCCCCAGACCACAAATGCCGGGGGTCGGGCAGATCATGAAGAGCCTGCACCAGGAGGTGGCTTTACACCTCGTCCACAGCTCCTGTCACCCGTCCGCCTGGCACAGCGGCATGAATCACACCTGTCCGCAATCAAAGATCTGCCAAGCAAAACTTGAAATACCAACACGATGGATTGTGCTTCTCAGTTTCAACGTTAAACCCTACTTTGCAAGGGGTAGTACCTCTTGGAAGTGAAGAAAGTGCCCATCCCAGGCAGTGAGCGAGCATGGCAGCACCAGGCTCCACAGCAGTACCACACCAGAAACCAGAAGCTTATTTGAACCTCTTGATCAGGTCGGGTGTCCTCTGCAGCAACACTTACTTAGTGGGTGAGATGTGAAGAGTTTATTCACTCTTAACCTATTTTAGCAAAGCAGTTCCGAGGCTGAAGCGTGAAGACGTCTGTGAACAGCAGGCTGGGCTGCCGGTTCTCACTCCCCAGCACCCGCCACCAGCTGGGGATGTATTTACTCTTCACCATTTAGACCAAAGCAATAAAATGTTCATGTCACAAATAGAGAGGAAATTGTAACATGTATTATTTAACAATTGTAATAAAACCCTTTTATACCCAGAGACATCCGGGGCACCAAATATTCATGTCTTCTGTAATAACATGATCTATTTTTAAAACATATTATTAGAGGCAATGACTACTTTGTATTTAATAATTAGTTTGCAATTTTCACCATATTCCAATACATAAATACAAAGACACCTGCTGAACAGTTTTCATCAAAACTTGTTTGCTTTTGAAGGCTGTCCTCCAAAAGAAATTTAAAAAATAAATCATCTTTTGCGATCTTGGCATGAACAATTCCGTAAAATCTTTTTTTAATGTGATTCCCAATATGTGCTGTGCTACATTGGAAGAGAATAATTACAATGAGGTTTCTGCTCTGTCTGTTTGGGCTTACCAGCTCAGCATTAATTTTCCTCAACATCCACTGAAGGCTTCCTTGCTATACTCCTCTCGCAAGCACTCGTAGTAGCAGCACACCTCCTCCCCACATAATATATATAGCAAGGAGAGGAGACCAGGCAAGAACAATTCAGCAGCAGAATTGAGCCATGGGACAGCTTTAAGGCAGTTGTTCTATTTTTAATGAATCATCTTAGCTGAGACAGAAAACTGCCAAAGCCACCATGAATAACACCTCGAGGAAGTTTTGGGGAACAAACTCGTGATATTATGAAAAAGTGATACATTGACACTTTAAATCTACATCTTGCAAAGTAGCAGGGTCACAACAATCTTACTATCACCAGTCAGAACCAAAAAAGCCCTGACTGTGTTTATAAATCCTACAGTCACTCACATTTGGGGATGCAGGAGCATTTTATTTCCTTTTCTAACTAGCATGTTTTCCTGGTGAGAGCTAACCTCTCACAGAAATACCACGAAGCCTATTTCATACCATCAGCACGCCCCATTACCCTCCGGCTGAACATTATTTTCACATTTTAATGATTCTTCTCGATGTGAAGTCCGAGAGCTGAAAATCCACTTCCTTCACAAAAATTTTCTTTCCTTACCGAAGTATTGTACAAGACAGCAGTTTCCTCAAAACACTTCCTCAGGAAACCCTCCTGCGGGAGATGGGGCCGAACTGGGGCAGGGGGCACAGAGCAGGAGAGGGATGGGCACGAGCAGGTGTGGACGACTAGGGGGGCTCCTCCAATCACTGCTCCAGGGACTGGGTGCAGGATGGGGACAGAGGGTGGCAAGGAACAAGAGCCGGGCCCTGGGGCTGAGGAAATGAGCCCATGGGCTCTGACTGATGACGCAGGATGAGGTGGAGGTGGCCCCATCCTATGCCTGGAAGAGAGGTCTGATGCCTACAAAGCAGCACTTGCATCTGGTACTTCGCAGCTCAGTGCACTCAGTTAATACTGAACAGGTTGCCCACAGTAGTTGTGGATGTCCCACCACTGGAAGTGTTCAAGGTCAGGTTGGATGGGGCTTTGAGCAAGCTGACATAGTGGAAGACCACAGAATCATAGAATCATTTAGGTTGGAAAAGGCCCTTAAGATCATCAAGCCCAACCGTAAACCTAACACTGCCAAGTCTACCGCTGAACCACGTCCCTAAGCGCCACGTCTACATGTCTTGCTAATACCTCCAGGGATGGTGACTCAACCACTTCCCTGGGCAGCCTGTTCCAGTGCTTGATGTCCCTGCCCAGGGCAGGGGGGCTGGACTACGTGACCTTCAAAGGTCCCTTCCCACCCAAACCATTCTATGATTCTATGATTAAAATTGTTGTATATTGGCTTGGTGTACCTCAGATTTTCAGGAATAAATTGACTACTTTGTACTCTCCTGGCATGGGTGATAACCTTGCAGAGCGCTGGGCAAGACATTAAGGGCAAGAACTTGCTCTGACTGTCCAGGTCCACCCTGCCGCTGCAGACCTGCGAGGCGCCAGGGGCACAGCCCCACTGGGTCCCACCACCCCAGACCTGCTCTGCTCAGAGTCGGGATGACGGCTCTGCTGGCTGTCCGTCCCTCATCAAGTCTCATAAGCCACCACTGCGAGAGACACGTCTCTGCCAAGGCACTGCCATGCTGTCTGCATGCCGTAATTGGGGTGGTGGGGTGCGGCACGGGAATCTGGATCCACACCGACTGCTGCCTGAGTCGCAGGAGATGAAGCACCGTTCCCTGAGGGGACCAGCAACACTAAGGATGTGCATCCCTGCCTTGTTTTACCAATTGTAAATTTTATTCCCTATTGAGTTCGAACGACCTTTAAATTCTTTGAAGTACTAATCTGTGTGAATATGGTGCATTATTCGCATATACAATGCGATACCTATTTTCATATCCGTTCCAAATACAAAAGGGTAATAATGTATGGGAGTGGGCACTTTCACCTGATAATATAAGATTTCACTGCAACTCAACATAGAAATCCATCAGAAAAGCTCGTAACTCTCATAACTACTATCTGTGTTTAAGTCACATGGGGAATGGCATAGGATCTTAATCTGACATGCAAATGAATATAAATCTTTAAATAATACTTTCTCTACATAGTCTTCATTGTAAATGTGCCCTCATCTTTACTACCCCAAAATAAAGATCTATTCTGACAAGGCAAAGCCCTGCCAATAACTTCTGAAAGTCAGTTAATGAAAGACTTTAATGAAAGACAGTCCCATGATGAAGGGCTTCTCTCCTTAATCTCTGCAAGGCGTTTCAAGCCCACAAGGTGCAGCTGCTAGCCCTCTTTTAGAGACAGTTTCATGCCAAGGACTCCTGGCTATTAGAGTGTTTGGCCATATGACTATGATTTTGGGGATTTCCTTCTTTTCCCATGTACTATGAGCCACATATGCTGAGCCCTATAAAAATGCACCACCTGATTCCTAGTGGTTCCCGAAGCATCCCCTTTTAGGGGAACTGTATATGCTGTGAAAAAATACCACCCCAAAACACGAGTTTCTTTTTTTTTTATGCTGTGCACAAAGAAGCCAGCTTAGGCACTATGCTTCATCCTATCAACAGGTCGAATTTTAGATTTTCTCTTCTTTTTAAGAAGATAACGTGAACAGAACACTTAAGTAAAAGCACTGGAAGACCATTCTACCACTGACAGGGAGAAAAAAGATTTGATTTAAATTTACTCGGACCAGCCACCTCTGTTGACAAACCCATCGCAGAGGACAGGCCCCAAACAACTTGGGTCATGATGGCAGAAGCCCCAGAGACTACAGTTCATCCTTAAGCACTCTCGTGTTAATAGGAACTTGCATGAGTGGAAAAACACGCTCCAGTTGAAAAAACGAAGGAAACTGACTTAACTGTGACTTCTGTATGCACTGAGCTCAGTGAGAAGACTGAAATGTGGTGAGGAAAGCCCAGGAAAAAAACCATTTCAAAATCTCTAACCAAGGTTAAACTGGAAAAAACAAACCCACCAAATTTTAAAGCACATATGAACAGAAAACAGAGGCATCGCCAGCCCCTTTGCAGTGCTGCAAAACAAAGACAATGAAACCCACAAATGGGCTGATGAGCGCAACCACTTATAACGGACACAGGGGAAAACAGTGCAAGTAGCCCCAAAAATAATGCCTAAAAATGATGCGTTTGCCTCCATGTCGCACCCAGAAACAGGGAGGCCAGAAGCAGGGACAGCCCTGGGCAGTCACATGTGGGCACGGCCGGGACGCAAGGGCAAGGACTATTGGCTTATACAGCTTTCTGCTCTTTACATCCCCATTCCTCCTGATTTCACATATACATTTCCTTAATTTTATATTAGCAAATTTTGCAACTTTCTCCTCAAACCACCAGTGAAAAAAAAGGACACTTTCAGAATCATAAAAAACGCCAAACACTCTACAATATCTGTTTCTCATGTAATATGAAAAAATATTGGTTTAATTTATGTGGTGTGAAAGCTGACAATATGCTTTGCAGTTTTGTTTAAATAGCTACTGTTGTCACATTAGCCATAAATGAATCTTAACGCTAAAAATAACCCATAATATGAAATCCAGTAATTCAAGACAGTGCTGACCAAGAATCATTACTGCACTACTGTTGCCAGTGCAGCAATGTAAAAAGAAATTGAACGTAAAATTTTGGGATTTAACTTAAAAAATGAATTTAAAAACCATTTGTGAATTTGCACAGAAATTTGGGGGGGGGAGGGGTATTCTGAAAAAAAGATATTCCTTTTCTTTTAAAAAATCACAATGTTTCATTTCAACTTTTCAAACAAAACAGTTATTTTTAGTGTTTTGGGTTTTTTTTAATTCGCCTTGAATTTGAGCTTTAAAATGGAAACACAAAAGACTGTTTAGTTTGAATTTCCCTTTATTTTGAATCGTAAAGCTGGGATTTTGTTATTGCCTTCCAGATAACCAGATATGGTATTTTACATTATTTGTATTGGAAAAGAAAAGCGAAACAAAAGGTAATTTTGGAATGAAAAATACATACTTCATCTTCTCAGGAAGGTCAAAAGTTCCATTTTGATTTTAGTAAAATAAAAAGTACAATCAGATGTAATGCGTTTCTGGGAAAAAAGTTTTGGTTGCTGCCAGAAGAACCCTGAAAACCCTTGCAAACGTTTTTCCCAGCCTTGATGAAAGGGTGACTTAAGCACCTCAGGCCTGGTGCAGGCCTCTGGGAGAGCTCCCCAGGCTTGATGCGCCTCAGGAATGCTCCAGAAGAAACACACGGTTTGTTTGGTGCTGTATCTGTAATTTAACTGCAGAAGTTGAACAAAAACTAGAACAAATCGAAGCCATGACAGTGAAATGCGTGAGAAAACCTGCCTATAAAACAGACTTTGGAACAGCGCATACTCAGCCCCCACTGATGCGCCCAACACGCCGATGCTGACCTTTGCAGCATGACCAAGGCCACATCTCTGCACTGCTGAGGTTTTTGCAATGGTTTCTCAACGTGTCACCATAAAAATAGTTTCCTTGTGTATGAAGGCTTGCTGACCAAACCCCCTGCCTCCAACTCTAACGGCTTAATTCGGTGGCCGTCTGCCTACAACTTTCTGCACCATTTGCAGCGTCAGGGAAAATATTAGTTAAAAATATGGCAGTGTTGAAAGATCTAACTGCAAAATAATGTGATCTGAGACAAGAAATATATAGAGCACGACCCTAGTTGGGCAATCTCTGGACATGCCAGTAAACTGACAAGCAAAAAGAAGGCGGTTGGGGGATGCACTCACAGGCTGATGAGATAATGAAAAGCCACCCAGGGGCAATCTCATTTGTAAGAAAATCATTGCAGTAACAGTCAAAAAATGCAGTTACTCTGGGCTTACAGGAACGTTACAGCAGATAGCAAAAACAAGGAATCAAATGCTAGCTTGCCTAAAGAGTGATATATCTATGTTTATTGTCCAAGCTTTAGCCCTGAAGTCTAAATATTAAATTTAGAGTGATCAGAAAGGTCAGCGAGACGAGGAATGAAATAATCAATAGAAAGCATACGGCATGCTTCCCTTTGGACCCTCACCTTTGCTACACTTTTCAAACCCTTCTTCCTATCACAAGCTAGGGGTAAATTCCTCATTTATCTCAAAGAGTTGGGAGGTTTGCTGCTGACTCTGTGGGGACCAAGCTTTCTCCCAGTGCATCCTGCCTCCACTGCAGATCCAGAAACCTGTCCACACATGTTGGCCACACGTCTTCAGAGTGCTGTAGGGAGCAGCTTGCATGCTGCCACTGCCCTTCGGCTCCCAGCATCTATCCACCCCTCCATCCCCGCTCAAGGGTACCCCTTCGGTGGCATTTTGTATGCTAATTCTTTGCCAGCCTTTGCATTAGATGTGCCACTCTTGCTGGTCATTAGCAGCACTTAGTGATTTGGCAGGCTCTGGAGGACACCGAAAGGCTCGTTTCTTTTTGTCCAAGTTCAGTTATTCTTGCTGGTTTGCTGATTCAAAGTGGTTTCTTTTGCATTTAGCAAGGATCCTGTCAGATTTTCTGGCAAAGCATCTTGAGAAGTGAAATTACAATGTATGTATTTGAAAACAATGCATGGGAATATAAGCATCGAGATCCAAACATGCAAAGTAATTTTCATTGTGGATGCCAATACTGGTTGCCTATGGTATGCCAAAATAACCCCAACCAAATATCCCTTAAACTAAAACACCTTAGTTGTTATGGCAGTCATTGCTAAAGAAGCCAATTTAATGAATGAATAAATAAATATACTTCCTCCTGAATGACTGCACATGACAGAGAGAAGGAAAAATAATCTACTGCTAACTAGAACCCAGCCCAAAGCATGGTTCTGAAACACACTTCCAGGATATAAACACCATTTCATATTTTCAAAAAAATCTCCCTTTTCAAAGTCGTGGATGAACCAAATTGCCAGAACTGAACATCCTCTTAATTTCAGGACAATCCATATTCAAATGGATTTCTGTTAATATCCAACCTCCTGAACGTCCTCCTGCTCCTGTCCACAAAGCACCAGACCAGCACACGGGTACCCGCAGTCCTGCTCCTCCCTCTGCCACATGGCAGGAAGCACACCAGTACTTCGCAAGAACAAGAAATTCACATTTAGCAAGTTCAAGCAGTCAAAAGAGCTGATAATCTCAACGACTTGTGACCATGTGTATATTTTTAAAGGTGTGAAAAAAGCCAAGATACTCCTCAGTCAACGCTGAATAATGTTCTTCCTCCTAGCAAACAGCCAAGTAGCATCATCAGAAATACGTACAAACACCACCGAATTACACGTATCACCTTCTGCAAAGACACTGTCACACTGTACGTTGACTTTTGTGCTGTAATGGCTACACCGACAGCACCGAGAGAAGCCACATGGCCAGCTATGTCTGCATTTAAGCCTGTTCCTTCCTAGAATGATAGCCCTGGGCATTGGTTCCCTGGGAAGTTTAGTACCAGGTTCTACCACTTGTAAGCTTTAGCTCCGCATCGAGAGTCTGAATTTACCACCTGAAGTCTATGACCACAGAAGACAAAAGTTTGAGCAAATCTGGAGCAAGATCCTTGCCTGCATTAGCCAGGAACGAGGAATTTGGAAATATCAGCTTATCATAGCTAGCTGTGGGGATCCAGGCACTTCTGAAAATACCAACAATACTCTCTAACATCTATATGGCTGTCTCCCTGCCACCTCATCCATTCCTATACTTTGCACTCTTTCAAGAGAAACAAGATTGAATGTCAGATCAAGAGGTCCTGAAGATGGTACTTTCCTCCCAGTTCTCCCAGCGTATGTCTCTAGCTGTCAGACCTTTAGATGGCAAGTTTCTCAGCATGGCCAATGCACATATTGTCAGTTCAAATACTAATACACCAACAGATTTATCCCTAACAACTTTCTTATTCAAAATAATGCATTGTATTTCTTGCAGAAAGCCATTTACAATGACTGCAACTAACCTGTTTAGACAACATTATACCAGAGAAGACTTGCACATGACAAGTCATGGCTCATTGTCACCTACTACAAATAACTGCTTCTGAAATTCCTGCTTTCCAGAACACCTTGGGGTTGTCTCTCTTGCATTGTGTCCTGGTCAGTACTTTGGAAGCCCACAGCCTCCATGTGCGGTGCAGTTTTACGGCTGCGCCTCTGTTTAACTCTTGCAGTTGACAGTGGGAGCATACTTTTGGAAAGCCCCTCTAAGCCAGCTGCCTCTCAGCTTCCCCACAGCAGCGTTCTGCCAATTTGCAGAACACCGCTAGAAACTGAGAAGAATTAAATTTGTAATTCCCCCGGCTCCTTCTCATGCCCTCTGAGTCTTGCATAAGACCAGAATGAAAAGGACTTCCATGCATTGAACTGTGCATGGTCTTAGAGCAAAATAAAGTCACATCCCCATCGTAGAAGAGTGATAGCTCCAGTGATTATGTATTAAAATATAATCCTTTCTGTATCTGTTGCCTGGATGGTTGTGGTACATCAGGCCTCTGTAATCACTGGCCTCAAATTTACAATCTTCCTACACAGTGTTGAAACAGAACTTAGCTTTCCCCATAATCTGGGTAGCTGTTTTTGCAAAGTACAAAATTTGGTTGATTATATTGCTGGGGTAGGATGCCGTTAGTACAGAAACAGTTCCTTCATGGATGTCTCTGTCCGTGCATATTCCCTTCTCTTACTGGACCTTCAGATTAGGAACACTGGTGGATCAGGGTGCTCAGTGCCTACCTGCAGACCGAGGGGAACTGCCTCCGGAGCTTGTCATTGCTTAAGCTAAAAGAAGATATTAGTAGATATGCTTGTCTATGGAAATGCTGATGTTTTTCTGCTGTCTCCATAAAGCAGAAAGGGAGACAGACCTAAGAAAGGGAGGCTTAGAAAGGACTCGGGAGGAATGCCCTGGACGTGGGAGAGAAAAGCACCGCGTGGCAAGGCAAGAGGCTGAGCCCGAGTTAGAGTAAACTCAGCACACCGAACTGAGGTCTCCCTCAGAGGGCATCAGTCCTACTGGCTACGAAATATCAGCTCTCTGGTCCATGTATCAGGACTAGTTTCTAGCCAACATCTTCTAGTCTGGCAGTCCTCCGGTGCTTTCCCAGAGGATTCAGAAGCGTTTGGTTAAACCACACAAATACCTGCACAGATACACTTAGGGTGTTCACTGCTTCAGAGACGAGTGAAGAAATGAGGCGCTGTTTTGCGGACACAGAGGGAAGAACACCTCTTCACAAGTCTAAGCCAGGGTAAAACTGCAGGTGTTGAGCATGTATTTGTGCCAGCGAAGGCCTTTGTCCACCATGCAACACTTGGATCCCACCAACCAGTCCTGAATTTCTTGGGCACCGAACTGTCACCTCAGTGAGACTTTGGGGAGATTAAGAAGAGCACAAGACAGGTCCCTCATGTAAGATTTGGTCAATATTGGAAAACTAGGCTCATTTAAACACTTGATTCTCTCCCTTAGCACAGAGGATAGGCTTGTCTCAAAATAGAACAAAACCAGTACCGTAAGTAACTACTGTTATTTTCTTTCCATTTAGAGAATGAACTAGGTCCACATTTCTCCCGTACACTGCTGTGCCCACAGTATGTACCTCTAATACCACGCTGTATTGCACAGATGAAGATGTAAATGCAGTTTTTCAGGCGCTGCACTCACCACCAGAGGGAGTCCCCGGAAACCAGCAGTGGAGGAAATGGAATTAAAATCAATGTTTTCTATAGACCACTCCGGAATACTAATCAAGACCAACAGATAAAGCAATCCATGCAAATCAGATTGACAGCGATTGCTTTGCAGGGTCTGGGGTTTTTTTATCAGTAGAACTGGAGCCGATTTTGAAATGCACCTTCAAGACGTGAATCACGCTGCCTTCTCCTCAGCTGCGCAGCCGAGCACGTACAAGCACAAAGGCTAGGCGCCTCGTGAACTAAAATCACCTCTTCACAGATTACTTTCTTCCTGAACTGCAGGATGACCCGAGATGGTTCCATCTGATCACAGTTGCGGTTCGCTCCCTGCTGTGGCGCAGGGACTGTGCAGCCTGTCGAGCCACCAGCCAGCAGCACAGCACTACATCCACACTCACCACCTCGAGCTGAGCCGTCCTCACTCCGTGGAGCGGAAAAGAAACTATACAATTATTGTAGACCAGATGCCGAGCATTTACATGGCTGAAGTTCAGTTAAATGAATCCCATTTTGAGCTGTAGTGCTTCATTAGGATCAGCTGGAGAAATTGGAAGAGTCATTGCCATAAGGGGCTGAGATTCCGCTTGCAGAACGCCACGCAACCTAGAGCTTTCGCGTCCCCGACTTGGTGAAAAATAAGATGCTGGATGACCGCACGGAGTCATCTAAGAAGACAATTAATAGACTTTGTGTGAGCTCCCCGGGGATTAGCAGCCAGCAGCAGAAGCTGCTCTACATGCTTTGCTGGTGGCAGCATATGGCGATTCACTGGCTGGCTGGAATTAGGCAGTAGACTTTCCCCTCAGCTCAGCCAGCCGCCCGAGAGGGCTGCGGAGCCGTGCCCGACCTCCTCAGCCGCACCACTGACTGTCCCCGCGCAGTTCTCTGGTCCTAAACGCTGCCTGTTTTGCCCAGGAACGCGTTTTTAGTGAATGTGGTTCACGCAGTGAGATATGGCACATAATGAAAGCAGAGTTTAAAAACAAAATGCAAAACACTATCAATTTTATTTTAAGTACGTGTGAAAAATCCTCTCAGCCCAGCAACTTATTCCTGACTTCCATCTATATACGTATGAATTTCTTCCCAAGTTCATTTCTGGTATAAAATCCAAAAATTTGCATGCACAAAGACCATCTGTTTGCTGAGCTCAGGCAGTCAGAGAAGTGATAATCTGATGTGCATCGCTCCTGCGAACACACACGTACGGACACACACAACACACGCGTACTCCCGCCAGTTCCCACTAACTGTCCCAGGGAAATCCATGGAGCATCACGACAAATACAGCTTATGCGCATCAGTTTCCAGGTACCTAATTTATTATTAGTAAACTAGAGGTTTAATTATTTTTGTTAGTTACTAACTAATTATAGCATAATTAGAAATAATTAATCTATTAATTAGCAAGTTTGGGAGAGGATCATAGCAAAATTGTCAGGAAGCAGAGACGGGTTCTTAGCAGCAATCCTTTACAGTCAGGGATGAAAAAGAGAGGAAAAATAGGCTGAATTTTGCCTAGAGGTGCCTGGCAGAGACACCTAAAATACGTAACCGACTGTCCCGGGAGCATCTGTTGCTGCTCCCTGACCGCAGAGAGCCCAGCTCAGGTACAACCCCTGTACTGCAGGTGCCTGCGTTTCTGCTCCTGGTAACGGGAGGATCGTGGTCACACGTTATTACTTGTCTGGAGTGAGACCACAGCTAGGGGAGTGTATGAATTACTGTGTCGAGACAAACCATTGTAAGGTCTGGCTTTTGGCTGGGAATCCAGAAAGTCTACTAAATAAAAAAAAGAACTAAGTTTCTTGCCAGCTCAGCAATAACCAAAACCTATCTTAATCCCTGTACATTTGTGTATCTCAGTATCTCAGAATCACAGAATCACCGGGGTCCTCTGGAGATCATCTAGTCCAACCCCCCTGCCAGAGCAGGGTCACCCAGAGCAGGTTGCACAGGACGGGGTCCAGGCAGGTCTGGAATGTCTCCAGAGTTGGAGACTCCACTACCTCTCTGGGCAGCCTGTTCCAGTGCTCTGCCAGCCTCAAAGGAAAGAAGTTCCTCCTCATGTTCAGATGGAACTTCCTATGGTCCAGTTTGTGGCCGTTACATCTCATCTCAGGTTAATTACTGATATAAATTAGCTAGTAACCAACAATTAGAATAGGGTACCCATGAATAGTATAAATTAAGTACTTGGGCAGGGGGGTGTTAACACTAGAATTAAACCACATCATAATTATCTGAAGGCACCATTTCTGCAAGAATATTCAAAATGAATAAATCATTTATTCTTGTGTTAAGTCTATTAGGATACTTATTAATGCTGTAGAAAGCTGGAGATGTCACTTTCCATAAAATCTCTTGGAATTTTCTATAGTTTACTTTTCCAAAAATAAATAGCATTTGGAGGAGCACAGCACCATTGTAAAAATCAATCTAGTTTGGCTGATTCAGGTTAGGAGTTCCTATCAGGAGTTAGCACTCTTTGCAAATCTGCATCTGTGTAACCATCACCACAGCACACTGCCTGATCATTTTGTTTTCTTTTAAGAATGACGGCATCCCTTACACTATTTAAAGTAGTTTATTTATTTTCAATATTCTTTCTCCTTTTTTCTTTTAGTGAGAAAATTTTCACAGAATGTTCTTTTCAGCTTATTCTATGATATTATGTATTATGAACTATACCAATATTTGGCTTTAAAAATAGTGTGAATCGATCCAAAGAGGGGGGGTGAGGTGTCAGAGTATGTACGGAAGTAGACAAAGCATTGTTCTGCATGGAATTACAGCACCTCTTAACTCATGCAGGGTCTGAAAAGGAAGACAAACTGCCTTAAAAAAAGCAATTCTTGTTCTGACACAAATGAAGTCACGTTATTTTAGAGACTACCCCGGGACACCAAATATCAAAGCACTTTAAGAATGACAGAAAATGAACACAAAACTGAAAGAAGGTTTGTTAAAAAAATCAGATCTCTTCCAAGGAGCAATTTCTCTTTCACGGGAAGAAATCAGATGTCTAATCAATAAATAAATGTCTCATAGACAATTACCGTTGAGCAAAACAAAACGCACCGAGGCTCAACGTGCCAAAGTACGGCACTGGAAAAGGCAAAGAGGAAAACACTGTTCTCGTCACAACAAGCCATTTGCTCTTCATATGCTTCAGGTTTTTTAAGAGCTGTGGGCTCCAAGCACAGACCACGGGCTCATGCAGGAGGTTAAGAGGGCAGACTGGGGTGTAAACCCACCCCCGTGCTCATTGCCCATGCAGAGCAGGGGGTCCGGGGCAGAGCCCACCACTGCCCACCCGAGGAGCTGCGCCCGGAGGGTGCTGGCAGCGCTCCGCTGGCGTAGGCTGGCGGCAGGGACTCCTTCTCCTGCCACCACGTCCCCGGGGAGAGGAGAGGAAGCGGAGGAGGGAGAGTGACACGGAGCTGCTTCTCAGCCCCGGCCATCTCCTGGGGCAAGGCAGCTTTTGCACTTCTGTGGCTGGAGGCTGAGCTCCACTCACAGCCGTGGCTGGACACAGGACACGATGTGTATATAGTCCAGACTAACCCCCCAAACAGCAGCCTTTGCCAGATGAAGAGGTATTTTCAGCAAGGAAACACCCTACAAATGGTCTCCAAATGAATAATGGCCAAAATCTGGCCTACGCTGCTTGCACGTAAATTACTGGACTTTTAAAACTCTGATAATTACTTTTTTCCTAAGCTAATATATTCTTCTGCCACTTATTGCAGTCTAGTGAAAAAGCCACACTGCATCTCCTACCACTGAGCGCTGGGAACTTTGCCAGTTTGCACCAGTTTCAGCAAAACAAGGGTTTGAGGGCAATGGTGCTAGGGAATCTTGCTAGCAGAAGTCTTCGCTCTCAACGTGCGCGAGTCTCTTAAATCTCTCAACAATTTTCTCCCCACACAGTTTCCTTCCTGAAGTGGTTTTCATTTAGCGCAGAAGAATTCAGCACAGCAAAAAACATCAGCAAGAGACTCAAGAGCCGTTAGATTTGATATGCTCTTCAAAGAACAGAGGCACCTTTTATAGTTCCAGACGTGCGACAGCGGCTCCGGCGCTGCCGCTGCTCTAAGCAGGGATATAATAGAGTCCTGCAGAAAAGTGGCTGAGACGCGTACAAGCAACATGCCATGGGTTTTTATTAGCATAACACTGGGAGAGCACTTCACTGCCCTGGAAAACTTTCTGCTGTGGATCCCTACCATCTGGGGGAATGAAAAACTGAATTGGAGAAAAAAAAAAAAAAAAAAAAGATGCTTACTGCTATAGAGCAGAAAAATTAAATAACGGTTTGATACTTCCTGACAGATGAATAATAGCAATGATATTTACAGTGCTAACACTGAAAGCAGACTGTAATCCCAGTTTATCTGTTCACAAGTGAAGCAATTCACCTCCTGTGCTCCTGTCAGCTGGAGCCAAGCTAATACAAAGATTACCCAGTTTTACCCACTGCTTCTTCTATCTGGGCCAACTTCTTCCAGTTGTGGTTTTAAACATGTTTCTCTTAATGTGAACTCAACTTATGAAGCGTACCCAGGTTCTTAGAAATGTCATATATCCACCTGAGGCATCCTGAGAAGAGGGCACTTGAGCAGTTTTGCAGGCAGGGGAAGCTTGCAAGGTAAGTGCCCACGATTCCAGGAGGAGAAGTGTTGGTTGGTTTGGAAACACCAGAAGTGAGCTTGTATGAGGAGTGTTATCCCCATCAGCACAGTAAGGAAGAGCTTTGGGAGCAAGACACAACGAGCGCTACTACGGCCCGAGCTGATGTTTTTCAGCTGGGGTCACAAGGGACTCCTGCCGTCAAAGGGTCGGGCAGAGACGGGACCTGCTGCACACGCGGTGGGGTGCTGGCTGCTGAGTACCCTTCACTGGTTGCTCAAGAAAATAAATTCACACCTAGATTGCTGGGTAACAGCTCGTCTCTGTCCTGTTCACAAAGGAAGAAATTTTTTCCCATAGTAAGCAATATACTAAAAGATTATTTATAAGTCAGGTGGATTTTTCTGGAGCAGCTCCAGTGATAAAGCAATGCAGCAGACGAAAGGAAAAAGCTCATCATCTTGCTTGAATTTTCCCTCCCTCTTCATTGACTTACGAAGCGCAGCAAGCTAGATCAGAAACCGCCCTATCTGCAGAGCGTTTCTGAGCGACTGAAGTCTATATTGAAACCGGAGTAGGCATGAGGATGGAAAAATTGTGCAACTTATTTCTCTAAACCCTTCTCTGGTGTTTTTGGAAGATGTCACTTGGGAAAGATTTATGCCCCTGGCAAAGCTTTGTTTTTTAAAGAAGCAAAAGCTTTTTGTATTTTTAACATGCACCCAATTAACCATTGCCTGTGGCTTGCCGTTCTGGCTAGCACTAGGTATCTGACCACACAGTTCATATTTACACTAGTAAGTTTAAAAGTTTGTTATTTACAGGTTCCCTATGCCTAAATAGGAACAACTTCTGGGATGATTTGGTTAAAAGACCTGCAGCAGAATGGCATGCTTACGCTCCTGCAATGCCTACACAATATGAGGTTACACGAGCCTTTAAATGTTATTAGCACACTCAGAAGTACAACGTGCACAGAATATACATCTTTGTGGTTTATAATCTGCACCAACACACCTGATGGCGTGGGAAACGACTCCGCAGCGCAGTATGCGAAGCGCCTCGCATGGGGCACGGATCTCTTACACCAGCACGGTTTTGGAACCAGCTGGCTGCAAGTGGGCATTGTGTTCTGTGGTGGGTCCCCTCCATTATTAATGGGTTATTTTATGTATTATGCAGTACTGTAATGAAGATGCAGTCTTTTGTCTTCCCACACTGTGTCCTCTGTGGTGCTGGGAAGTCTTGGGGCAATATTATCAAATAAAACAGTCGCTGCATTGTAGATGATGAATGCGGCTGACTAACTTTCCTAGCAGTTACAGTTTAGTGCCACTGAAATATTGAGAGACGTGGGACTAGTCGGAAAAATTCTAATGAAGAATAAACTGAATATAACATTACAAAATTCTGTTTTAAAAAAAATTGTGTAGACTTTCATCTGAAAGCCAGTACACTATAATCTTCACACACATCCTGCACTGACAGAAACCTTGCCAGTACTTAGGGCATCTAACCAGGAGAGAGAACGTGTGCTATACACTGCCACTTTATCTGCTGTTTGATGAATCGATGCTTTATTGCTATTGCTCCCCTTATTTTGGAGGGCTCAAAGTGCTTCCCAAGGAACTTCCTCCCAGCAACACAGAAATGCAGCCACTGCTGGACGAGGATAACAGCAGAATGACTGAAGGCGTGGAAAAAGATCTCAAACTCCAAAGAACTTAATCAAATCCAATTTATAGGAAAAGGCGCTGGAGAAATACGTGTCAAATAATCCACAATGGTGGAAACGAAAAGCCAGCAGAACTGCTAATCAGAAGAGGAGTGAGGAGCAATCCTGACTGCCAAAATGTCACCCCTGCAGAGGACGCTGAAGCTGGGTCTGTGAAGCTCTGTGACGGAAGGCACGAGCCTGAACTCTGCACCCCCTCTGACCCACACATCTGTACGGTGCAGTCTTTAAGCCACTTAGAACAAGAAAATGACTTTCTTACAAGCCTTCTTCCAACTTCTCCCTTCTTAGTCAGATAAGGCAGCTGACCTCTAACTATGACTAACTGCAAGGCAGCCCTCTGCGTAAGGCTTTCCAGCACGTGCTGTTTATGTTTAGAAATACGATTTTCTTGCATTGTAAGTTAACAGTAACTATCCAAGTCCCCAAGGCAAAGACATCAAAAGAAAAGCAAAAATATGTTATATTCACTAGGTACCAAGTCTTCAAGCCATGGAAGCCCGAGGTGCCTTCAGAGCTGGTCGCGCCAAGGCACAAAGCCAAGCCACTGCCTCCTTCTGCAGCACGGAAACGTGCAGGGGCTGTCAGGCACCAGCAGGGAAGCAAGGACAGTGTCTGAAGTGAGCAAATAAGGAAGGAAAGAAATGAAGCCATTCCTCTGCCTATCCCTAGCGACCTGGGGAGCAAGAAGGGAGAGAAAATAGTCTCATTCTCTCTCTCAGGGAAGCATAACCAGTCACTGGGAGAAGCGCTGAATGTACAGACTCCGTTAAGCCCTGCAGAAAGAGTCACCTTTTACCTTCGCCACAGGCATCACCACCTTTCCTACAAAATTTTTATGCCAGGGAGAACTTTTCCATTTTCGCTTACTGATATCCTCACCTTATGTCCTGCTCCAATAACCACGCTGTGCTGCCATGGGTCATTGCTTTCGTTAAATCTAAGAGAATGTAAACCCTGAAGAACACAAGCTTTGTCTGCTTACCAAACATCAAACAGCCTGTGGGCAGGATCCGTGCAAAATACTTTTCCCGCAGTATCGCTGGGCAAGAAGGGGTGATGCTCTGTCCCCAGTAAAACTTGGCTGCAGGTGGCAAGGTAAGCTGGTGACACTCCTTGCATCAGGCAACTTACACCAGTAAAAGGCCTGGCTTCACAAAGTGGACACTTATGAAAGAAAAACTATTTAATGGGAAATCATTTGTCATACTAATGGTCTTACTAAATGACACCATTAAGGAACTGTAAGCAAGAGATTGGTAATGAGCAAGTCAATGTTATCATTTGCTCTCATTTTGCAGGCTGGCTCAGGACCAACTCTTCAGTTTTTATTGTAAAGGAGAACAGATTAAAGAGACTTATAAGGAAATCAAAATAATTAGGCATAAAAACAAGCTGTCAGGTAAACAATTGTGATTCAGCGAGGCAACTGTCAACCTCTAAAGGAGGGATGGTACACATTTGTATTATTATTTTCTTTTTAGTCTTATTTTATCTCATTTCAGATTACTCCTCACATGATCATTAGCACCCTTACAAAGCACAAGACTGAGCTGAGAACGTGTTCAGCTCCCGCCCTGCAAGACGGGCTTTACCCCACCCTGAGGATGCGCACTGGGAGAGGTTCCCATCGCAGCACCGAGAATTGGGTCACGTGGAAGATGGCCAGCCCTCCCCCTGGGTAAGGGTTTGAGTTCATCCACTGCAGAAATACAACTAGACAGCAAGTTTAGACTATAGGTTTTCTCCCAACTTTCCCAAACTTTGGGACGTCAGGCTCCCGGGAAGAATCCCTCCCCAGGGATGATCTTGACACGCAACCCGGGTTAACAGAGGCTGGATGTAGGATCTGATTCAGCCCATTTAACTGTAGGCGCTTAACGAAGCGCTGGGTGTAGTTTTCACTAGCGCCCCATGTAATCAGCACGGAGAGATCAGCGCCTGCGGTGACTGATCTCGGGTATCGTAGTCTCTCTTGTGAAGAAGTGGGACAGTACAGTAATTCTCAACACTAGTTCATGACTATATTCGTTTGAAGTGACTCATTCATTTGAAAGTCAGCACCGCCTAAAAATATTTCTGACTCCCCAAAACACGGACTGCTACCATTTTTTTAAACTAATTCAGCTTAATGCGCCATTCAAAAACCCACACCATTGCTTTGCGACTAAGACTAGTTATTTTCCCCAAATGTTACAGTACCCTGACTCCACGTCTGCTGAAGATATAATGCAGTCTCAGATTTTCTGCTGTAGTCTACCATGATTAATTTTAGTCTATGCAAGTGGGTGGTAGAACGAAGGGAGAAGCAGTCGTGGAAGCCAGAATCTGTATCCAACTATGGGAAGATTAGCAGTACCCAAACACAATAACGTCTCAGCAGGAAACACACGAAACAAGTAAACATTAGAAACAGCACACCCCAAGTAGTGCACGTAGCATATCCCCAGCTGCAGAGCTCGCAGATAGACAGGGTAACCTGTACTCTGAATGTGCCGCAGGGAACCTCTGTTTAACTCCCTGCTTTTGGTTGAGGATTTTATTAGTGTGTGTGCAGTTCTGTGCATACAAATGCAGTCCTTAAAGCCGTCATCCATCTGCATAAGCACATGAGCAACTTTAATACACGTAGATATAATAAATACATTTTTTCCCTAATGATTTTTCCATATGAAAAAGCAAACCCTAATGCAGCACACAGGCAGCAGAATGGATGGAATACGCAGGCAGTGGCTGTGCCTGAAAAGATATATGGATATGTGTGTTTGCGTGAATTCCTTTTTGCATTAATTCATGCACACAAAAGCTTACGCGCTGTATGACCCTAGAAGAGCAGAGCTGAATAAACATTTTATACCTTATACCCATTATGTCCTTTTGCTGTCAACTTGCATTCTGAGATCATTGCAATAACTGGGAAACTTAAGATGATATGAAAGTCCTCACTATAATCTATTATCAATTTGTAGTTAATATAATTTTTAAGAGAAATATAGAAATAAATGTTGTAATTAAAAAAAATTATAAAAGATAATATTTTGGGAATTTGTTTCATAGAATCAGAAGGTTTTTTTAAAAAAACCCAAATGCTGAAATTCCCTTTAAACCAAATTTCAGTTTCTGACAAGCTGAGCTGTAAAGAATGGGACAACTGGCAATCTTTGAAACTTTTAACACTTTATGTATGAGAGAAAAGGGGTTGTTGAAGACTGAATGTTTACCAAACTATTTTTTTTCTAGAAAAGAAAGTAGGAAATTTTTTCATCTGTGACCCAATTCATGTCTCTGTGACAACTACAAACTTTAAATGCAAGCTCTTCAGCACAGGCTGGATCGTATGTCTGTAAAGCATCTAACACACTTTGGTATGCTAAGTAAATGAATAAAAGAATACCCCTCAAAATGCAAATTATTTTCTGTATATACATAAACTTCTCAGAAATCTAATAGGCTTTTCAAGTACTCAAAAATACTTTCTTAAAAACACCTGTTGTTCTTTGCTAGGAGCAGCTAACATAACTAAGGTCTTCACTTTAAGATCATTTCTTTCATTTCAGCCTAAGAGCAATAAATTCTCATCTTGAGGCTCATGTTTCCACAAGGCACCTCCCTGCAACAACCTCAAAACCTGCAAAAACCCCACTCCCTTTGATGGGAAGAGACAGATGGAAAAAACCCTCCAAACTTAAGGGCTTTCGGAAGCAAGGCAGACTCATCATAGACATTAAATGAATCACTACATCAAGACCATAGTGAAAGTATCCAAATTTTGCAGTCTCATCTGGTGGCCTAAAAGTGTTGAGAACATATGAGCAGCCAAAGAGCTCTGTACTCTTCAGACTTGCATGTGTTTAGGACTGGTGAGTGTTGGCTAGATTTCCTCCTGAAGTCTCTTGCTGTGGCACAACTAGAGCTGAAAAAGTTGAAGCTGAAGACGGCAGAACTAAATATAACTCAGAATTTAAGACGTTTCTTGATTTTTGATGAATTTTGCATTTGTCAGCTTAATAGGATGAATGGAAATAGCAGAAGAAAATATATGAACTTTTATATTACAAATACACTTTTTAGTAAGACATATTTGTGTATTGAAGGTTGTCAGGAGACAACCTCGCTCTGGAGAGCTGTTGTCCATCGCCAATGAACACTGCAGTGAAACTTGGACAGCAGCAAGTGATGTAAACCTCCACTCACTGTTTTCAAAAGGAAAAGTGGTTTGTGGTGTGCACTTTGCAGGAGAAAAAGACACAAGGATTGCTTTCTGTTCCCAGCCCAGGAGCTGCAGAGAGGTCACAGGTGTGTACCTGAGGGCAGTACTTCATCCAGATACCGCAGACCAGGAACTGGCTTCCATTGCGAAACCCGGACTTTATTTTGGGCCTTCGTCAAGCTAGTGCAATGACAATTTCACAGAACAGTAAACTTCACCACAAACTCAACTGCAGTCAGTATAGTCCTTAGGAACAACATCAGTCAGTATGTCCAGAGTTCAAGCCTTTGCGTTTTACCTTATGAAATAACCAAGATGCCATACACTCCTCTTTTTGAAAGCTGGCCCACAACAGCCAACGGCTGTAGCTGACATCCAAGACACTGGAAATACCAGCCTCCGAGATCTACCTTATAAAGCATTGCTAATTTTACTCTAGCTTCTGTTTATTTAAAGTAATATTCTGCCGTCTTACATGTAACACAATGCATACACAGATCCACATAAATCAGTGGGGCTACCTGCCTACTGAGCCATTCCCAAATAACCATTGATTTCCTATTGTGAGTTAAGGCACCATGAAAAATTAGAAGGAAGGCAAATAAAACCCAAAAAAATGTACAATTCATACCACTGCAAATGCTGATCTAAAGGCTGTCTACCAGAGACCAACCTTTTTTATTATAATGTGTTTTATAATGGCACACTATCAAACACAACTGCACCAGGTGATTGATAACAAGCACTGGAAAATGTCACAGATTAATAAAGAGCATACTGTCTGCTAATTTACCTCCATCTTGTGAGTTCATGATATTGAGGGCAAACTGCATTGCATTGGAGAACGTGGTAGCCTCTTCTTTGCTTGCAAAATTCAAGCCATAGACCTGCCGTGCATCGCGCCATTGATGAAAGGTAGGTGTTGCTTGATTGTACTTCAGTCCTTTCACAATTGAGTAATTAATCACTACCTGTGATTTGAAAGAGAGGGGTGAAGATTAAAAATAGTACTGTTTTCAGTAGGGAAAAAACCCAACCCTTTGGAAAAGTTTAATTAAATTTTTAGAGGCAATTCATATGGCAGCTCCTACACGGCTGTACGGTAAGGCAGCGTGTGTGTCGATGACAGAAGACCCACATCTGGGGGTGAGATTTACAACAGTTCAGTTCAGCCTCGGGCACCTGCAAGCTAGTTTTGCAAAATCTATTACCTGCTCGTGTTTTCTACAGCACCTCCGCAGGATACAGCTGTGCAGATGCTGCAGCCAGATGTCAGGAGCCAGTGCCAGCAGCTGTTGCCATCTTTTGGGGGATGACCATGCACAATTGTCAGAAAAAGAGCCAGACAGAGCTCTTGGCACTAACCCTGCCCTACAGCAGCTGAATGTTTGACTCATTGCACCGGCTCTGCTTTCCTCCTCCCATGTGCCTGATCACCACCAGCCTCTTACGCTGAGAGAGTTTTTCTCTAGAATCAGATAAGCAATGACAAAACCAGACAACTAAATATTTCGTCTCCCACCTCCTCCTTCGCTGTACGTACTATAATTTCCAGGTAAGGGGTGACTGCAGCAGAAGGGTGTTTCTGTATGGTTTGATTTAATCTGCTAAATACAATGCCCTGTTTACCCTTGGGCAGGGCACACGGGCACCCAACTACACAGTACACCTGGGATCCGAGCAGAAACCTCCAATGCTAAAAGCATAAGCTGCAGTAGCTCCAGGTGGAGAGGCAGGAGTGTCCGCTGCACCACTAATAAGTCAGAAGGACCCATGGCAGAGACAGCACCCCGAGATACCCGTCGGTGGGCTGACAACGGCACTCTGTTGTGGTGCGAATTTAAGAAACAAAATGCCAACAGAAGGGATCAAAATTATTCTCATAAAAAAGCACAGGGCAGTTGAAAACAGAGGAGTAGGACATGGAGACTCCCTCTTCATCAGCCCATGCAGGGTGGGGGCAGAAGGGAACCAGAGAAACTTAAAATTATGAGCAAGGAAAGACTGAACTTCTTTACTCAAGTACAGGAAATCTGGGTTTGAATAGTCGAGATTGTGTCTACAAATGGAGTTATTTCGGCTGGAGTTTTATCGAGAGCCAGAACAATCACACAATTTCTGGTCCTTGTTGAAAGCCAATCAAAGGAAAACCTCCATCAAACTAGTTTGCACAGCTCTTCTGTAAATTAGGTGAGCTGGACAACAGGAGTAGGAAGAGGGACCTTGGTGCACGCTGTCTGGGATCTCACTCTCAGGGTGAGTCCTACCATGGGAGCAACAACAGAAGACAAGGGAACAGAGCGCCAGTACCCAGTAAAAGCTGTACTCAGTATTCATTGTTACAGGTGGATCCCCACACCAGAAAACCTGCCGATACATCTTTTTTACAGTCTGATTGACCAGTACTTTGGAAAGTTTTCTGTTAGTACTACCATTGGATCTAAAAAACTCCAGCATATTTAATTATATTAACAATATTTTTGCTAGATGACTGACAATTCTTCTCAGTTATAAAAGCAGTTTTACAACTAATTTCAAAGATGAATGACTCCTAGCTCTGAGTTTTGACTTTTCAGTGGATTGCCAATTTAACCTGGGAGAAAAACATTAGATGAGCACCTAATACCTAAGGAGCAAATTGTTTTTCACACATTCCTATTTTTGAAGGATGACATTGTCTCATTGATATACCTAGTTAACAGATGTCTGATAACTATACTATATTACTGTATAAAAATTATAGAAACCAGCAAAGAAGCCACTACACCAGTAGATAATTACAGATATGCTTTATTTCTATAATGCATATTACTTACCGGAGCCAGCATTAAGTAGTGACATAGCAAATAGTCTTTAAATACTTGGGCTAGCTTTAGGTATAAATTATCCTGATGGTTATTGAACATCAGATACCTGGCCCAAGTGTTGCTCTCAAACCAAGTTGTTAAGTTTCCATGTAGATGCACGGGGCAGCAATCAGACCTACACTGCTTTTTTTGCCACATTTCATAGAAAGGGTCCTGACCTGTGATCCAAAGGGAGATGCAGTGTGACCTGTGTTTGGTACACAGGCTCCCAAGAGTTGGTCCCCTGAAAATGGGAACCGCATTGCCAGCATGCTCCGTGGGAAGCCACCCACACCAACCACAACAGCATGGATACCACATTGCTCCAGTCACGGCAGTCATGAACTCACTCCTATAGCTAACAGCTTAGACAGCCCCTTTCTCTTAAAAAATGGTGCCACCACCTCTATTCTACCACTGAGCATTGGGAGAGCCTGCACCAATGTTGCTCACACTCAAGGGGTCTCTGGAGCATCGGGTAGACTTATGCCTGGATTACTAACTCAACAGTTTTAACATGTAACAATTTTTAAGTTTTCCAACCACTTCTGAGTAGCTTAACCAAGGGAAGGCACAACCAGTATCTTCAAGGAAATATTTAGAAAGATCATGAGCTTCTACCAGGCTCTGCAAAGTGAGTATTTCTCACCTACTAAAAGAATCTTCTGTTTCAAAGGAGAGCACCATTACAGGCCAAAGAGCACCAGAGTGCTCCTGCAGTTGTATAATGAAAGACAGAACTTATAAAACCTATGCCAAAAATCATTTAATAGAAGTCCGGTAAACTGTCCAAAATTTGCTTTTCGAGAACGCCGACTCAAAGAGCTCGGAGAATCCGCTCTGTTCTGAGGGTTTGATCCCTTCAGTCGAATAAAGACAGAATCTGAATGCTGACCTTCAGCGATCATCAGGATAACGACACATGTAATACCTTGTCTTCAAACTCAAAGCAGAGAGTTTAAAACTGGGAAATGAAACATAAAATAGCCTGAGTTTCATTTCATCTCCTTTGGTTAACGTTTCTTGAAAACAGAAAAAAGAAGATGGGTTCTCCTGCTGTTGTTAAGAATGAGTGGGCACAGGTATCCAGTACAGATGGCGTTGAGACTCTGCAAGGCACATGATGATAGCTAAGTGCTTCAGAGCTGTAATTAAAATAACGAAGGGCTCCCTGTTTGGAGTATAGGGGTTTTTTTACAGGTGTTTCTAAGGGATCTTTACTCTAAAGCTTCATATGTCAGTAAGATAGCATCTGCCATGCTGAGCAGACCAACAGTTCATCTTTTAATCTTCAGTTGTAGTCTGTAATCCGTGAATTGGAGAAACTTACTGGAAATCTTGCAGAATTAAGTAATTTGTCCATAACAAACAGTTCTTCCTATAACTCTTCACCCAGAGTTTGTCTTAAAAGCCGAAACATGACATTTTATGTGCCTATTTTTTTCTTTTCCAACCCCTTTTAGTATTTTCTATCCTGAAACAAGGTAGTCTTATTACTGATACAAATGTCTGTCTTGTTTTGAACACTGTTAAATTCTGGATTTCAATGATCTTGTATGGCAAGGAGTTTCACAGACCAGTTGTGCACAGTTTTAATATATTGACACCTTTCAATGTTCCCATCACTACAATGTTAAATAAAAGATTTGTGTCACTTCTACCCAGTACTGTCCTTCACGCTTTCATCTCAGTTTCGAGTGTAGGCTCTCTGGGGCAGGCAGGGAATTTGGGGATCTGTTAAAAAGCTCAAAAATGAGAAGTCCTTCCCTTTGACTGCAGTCTGTAGGCTGCTGAGTTATAAGTTGTCAGCAGCGATGATGGTGGTGGTTGACAGGACTCACAGGACTGGTGCTAGAAGGGATCCAGAGGGCCTCAGGACCACATCTGAGGTGCAACCACAATCAAGACCATGGGAAGAGCTCCCACACAAGTCCTACCACCCATACTCTTGCTTATTGAACCAGAACAAGACATTTGCTTGTTTCTCCAGAGTATGAATGGTTCAGAAGTTTGTTATCAGCTTGGGGCCTGCCACGCTCCCAGCGCTCAGGCTCCTCTCATGGGGACCAGTCATACAATTGCTAAAACAGGGAGGATATGGCACAGCAGCTAAAAACTGCTACAGTTGAGGCCAGATTCTTTATTTCTGTAAGCAGGCCCAAACCTGAGCAACTTCTCATAAGTTACAGCTGTGATTAATTGGTTCTTTATTTTTCAAAAAATGTGGTTCAGTTTATCTCTCAAGAATGCTGTCCCCGTTTCAGTTTTGGCTTCGGCTCAAAACGTAAAACGTCCCACCTTCCCCAAGGCCCTGTTTTTACATTCACTTCTTAGCCACATCAATACACCAAACCCTCAGGAGATACAATTCGCTTTTGACTTGCACCCTCCTCCCTGTTTATTTGTTCAGCACATGCCTTTCGGTGATGAGGTCACGCTGAGCTGAAATCACTTGATGTAAAATCATCATTTTAAACACTCAGCCGATGAGGACGCCAAACTGGGGAGCGACGCCTTGACAGCTAAGCTGTAAACATGGACCACTTGTATGTTTTTAGTGACTGTTGGGCTTCAAGAAAATGAAGGCTACAAGGAAACATCACAGCTCATGACGTCAAGCGATTGTAATACTGATCTGGCCGTAGCTTCAAACCAGTTCTGGCCTCTGTGGCTACTTCAAAGCTTCAAAAGCCTATTTCTGGTTTTCCGAAGATTACCGCTCATGCCAGCATGAGTCTATGCAAATGTGCACGTCTGTGCAGAGCAGAAAGGGGAATTCAGGTACCGCTGGTCTGTAACTCAGCGCTGCTGCTGCACGCAAGCACGCCATGAGCACGTCACCCAGACGCTTAAGGAGAACAAGAGGTTGGGTGACCGCTTCCCGGTGGTGAGAATGATGCTCAGGTTCTGCCACTCTAAAAACCGTATTTCCTTGCGGTGAGCTTTTTAGACACTGTCAGCTAAAGAAGAAGATAAACACAGATAAGGTAAGCAGAATGAGAAGATAGTATCACAAACTCTAACACGTGCTCCAAAAAAAGGCTAGGAAACAGAAAGGCAGCTAGACAAACACAACAAAAGGAGTCTACAGAAGAAGATACATGAATAAAAAAGAAAGAGGATGAAAATTAAAGTGAGAGATTATTAGAAGTGTAATATAAAACAAGAAAAACTAAAAGGGAAGTATTAAAGGCAGGCAGGGGTGAAGTCATGAAGATTACTCTAGTCTGTGCCTTGCCAAACAGTGTGTAACCAAACTTAAAATTGTTCCTCCATGGTATTGTCGTGTTACATATTTTAAACTAGTTTCTCAACTCTTGGAAATCTGTGTAGCTTCATTAGCTGCAGTATATGCCAAATCACATAGCTGAAAACTGGGCCTTCCTGAAAAATACGGCTTTCCTGGCAAAGCAACAGGTTTTACTAAAACCTCACTTTCAGCGTGATTTAGCACAACCTGAGAGCAAGCATGAAATGGCTTGTACAGAGAATTATTTTCACTAAAATTCATTTTTGTTCTCGTTAAGTGCAAATACCTAGCAAGCGTAGCAAGCTTATGACTCCATGTGAGACTCATATAAAATATATTAAATTCTGAATCTTAAGACTTTCAGATCTCTCCTTTTAATACTACTATGCTACGCTGTCTTGAATTTTCTTTATTCATAATACTGGATTTTTGTAATCACATTTAAGGTGAATACTTTCTTTTAGGCAGTTTTAAGTGACCACGGTAACCTGTACTTTTTTGTTTGTTTGAGGGAGGACTTTTAGTCTTCAAACTCCAGAAAAACATATTCTTGTATCTGTTTCCTTCTGAATTGAGATGATCTTTAGA
This sequence comes from Burhinus oedicnemus, assembly GCA_008921705.1. Taxonomy (NCBI): domain Eukaryota; kingdom Metazoa; phylum Chordata; class Aves; order Charadriiformes; family Burhinidae; genus Burhinus; species Burhinus oedicnemus. The sequence continues at coordinate 451,608 of VFFE01006453.1, read as the reverse complement.
TGGCACGTAGCCTCTTAGTAAGTAGGAACATTTGCAAGCAAGTAGAATGTTACAGTTAATGCAAAACATGCTTAAAGTACAGATCAAGATTTGACTTTTTAATATGCCCTACTCTTTAAATTGTATACTCTGATTAAGACAGACCTCTGGTACACCATCTCCCTTACATATATATATAGACTTTATGACTTTTGCTTGTTTTACACCAGCTGTTCAGATGCAGCTTAGATTGCAGTCACATGAAAATAATTTACATTCACCTGCTGGCTACGTAAAATAAACAGCTAGCACGGCCTGTTACACAGTAGTACTGGTTTTCACAACTAAGAAACCACTGTATTTCATTTACTTTCAAAAATATCTTCTGTCTTTGAAATGGAACTACATTAATATATTGCCTTTGCTCTACTGAGAAGGATAAAAGCAGTGGCAAAAGATGCAGCAGATGTTTCAAAAGTACGCTGCAAGGAGCAGAAAACCGATGTGCTAAAACCCCCACCTATTTCTGCCGTTTCAAAATGATGGCTGCGTATATGGGCAGTGCCGCAACGTCATTAACGCTTCTAGTAAGCAACCTGGCTAGCTTTCCCAGTTGGCCCAAGCATCATTACAGCTGAGGGACATCATCTGCATTTCCATGAGCAGATCGGTCAATTTAACACTTGTGGCAGCTGAGAGGTGCTGGCGCCCCAGCTCCCACTCTCCAGCTTGGCTTGGAGCTAGGCTAGGCTAGGCTAGGCTAGGCTAGGCTTGGCTTGGCTTGCCCTGCCTCTGTGCATCTCGTGCTGGCGGCGGTGCCCATCACACCCTCCCAGGAGGCAACACCGCTGGCTGAACCAACAGAAACCCAATCATCCACTGTTTTCTGATTCTTCTGCCAGGTTGAGGGCTGGAGGGGAGTGTGGGAAGCGGGCAGCCCGGGCTGCCAGCGCTGCACCGGCCTCACACTGCCACGCAGAGGGAGTCCCCAACACTGAAATATCTGCTCTAGAATGCAAGTGGCACGACAATATAGCACCACTACTCCTCCCAAGTATATTTTTGTAATTTAGGCTCTAAACATGACATTTGGTTACAGATGGCACATACCGCCCAGCACAGCCACAAGCCAGGCTGCCGGGGACCAGTGGCCGAGGAGGGTCTGATCCCACTTCTGATTATCTAAATCCCATATAACTCCTTTAATACCCAAGGAGGTCCTGCGGACTCAGGCTGCCGTAAATCAGATTGCAATGTGCACCTAGGAATTTAAAATGCATTATGAGGGACTAATTACTTATCACAACAATGTAACAATCACGCTTTATGCGATGGCAGTGTAGAACGTCTGATTTCTTTTTTACATGTGGTATTAAAAACAGGCAAAAATTAAGTTTGGGGGAGCTGAGAGCAAAACCTGCAGAGAGAAATAAGATTCATTTCACAGGCAAAAATGGAGGGAGGAAAAATAACATTAAAATCTTTCTGTCATTTACCAAAAGTTCTGTTAGCAAATAAGCAGCGATACAGTATGCCACATTCTGTGCACAAAAAACTATACAAAATCTGAATGACTGGAGTAAACAGACGGGTAGGCATCTTGCAGGGAGCAGGAAATGTTGCTAGACTGCATTAAGTATAGAACTGATGGTATCAAAAGAGCTCAAAGGTTAATTTACAGGAAACCCGATACAGTTACTCACTTGTTGATCTTGAAGTTTAACTCCAACTACCCTGAAGGTGTTAGTGGCCGTGTTGTGGTACATGTTGATTCTGCTGAATCCCTGCTGTCCGGGTTTGATTGGCACCCATTTCTTACTGGTATCGTCGTAGACCATAACTGAAGCCCGGGCTTGGCAAATACTCTGTTCACTGGAGAGCAAAACCAACAAAATCAGGAAAAAAACCAGTGAATTTGCTGCCTACTACCAAAAACATTTAAAGGTAAAGAAACCAACAGAAATTATCAGAACTACTTACAACGTATGTTTTATAAGAGATCTGCTAATCCTTTGAATGCAATCTCCCTGTTAAATTAAAGCTGGCATGTATGTGTTCATAGACTTAAAAAAACCTCCAGTGTGCTGCTGTTTTGAACCCATAATCTATTTTATATAAAAATATTAGGCCCTGAGGAATAACTTGTATCACACAAACATTATGAAAACTGTCCAACAGTATGAATGCTCCATTTATTTTATGTACCTATTGGCAAGTGAAGCCTTTCACATTTGCATGAAAACTTACCAATGTTTTACAGCTTACTGACAAAATAAACGTGACATCCACAGCTGAGTTACACATTTAAAACTGGAAACAAGCAGACCTTGAACCAAAAGCCACGTTAGGTAAACTGAAGAAATCAATTATGTTAATCCAGCCAACGCCTAATACCCAGACCCGCTGACGCACTTAGAAGTCCCAGAATACACAGTGCAAAACACAGAGGAACTCTTTTTTCCTTCATCCTAGTAGTAAAGAAAGTGGGGAATGGGAATCCATGAATGCCTGCATGCCGGTGTTAAAGTACATAGCCATCGTTTTGTATTGCATTAACAACTATTTTTCATCTGCGGATTCACAGAAATTCATCAGTTCTTTACCTCTTGCTTGCATATTCATGACTAATATACGTGTACTAGATTTGTGCCAAAACACACCCTTCGTGTGCAAGAAATGCCACGGCCAAATACTGTTGAGGTGACATGTCAATACAGATCAGGATTTCAATTCCCCCTCTCCTGACCTCCCAGCCACTTCTCTTGTACCAGAGAAAATACGAGTTCCTTATACAACGAAAAAGTCAATCCTCCAAATTTTGGAGATTTGAGATCTTCAAATGTAACAGGGATTTTCAGCAAGCAAATAGTGTATCTTAGGCCTAAATAAAACTGTTAAGATTTATGTTCTCCAAAAATCTGAAGTTCATGACCGTCCTATTAACTTGAGACCTGTATATATTTATATATACACCTCCCTTTCTTAGCCCAAGCCGTATTAAATAATTTTCGGCAATACAATATCAAGTGGTAATCCTCTTTGCACTCAAATCCTTTTTTTCTCTCTCTTGTATCTAGTTCTTTGTTTTGGTTTTGCCTCAGTAATGCCTCACTGGCACACTAACAAATAAACGAGAAGCTCCTGGGTGGTGCTAAACCCTATCCCTGCGCTGCCACTGCGCCAAATTACACTGCTTGTAAATTGTACCAATTGCTGCAAACCCAAACCCACCCGACCCCGTCACTGTCATCATTTTAATGAAAGGGAGCACGTTACTGGAAGCATTAAGAGGATCTGGGTAGATTACAGTAGCATTTTTTAATCTTTTCCGATTTGTGGGTCTCAAAAAGATTTCCAAGGGAGATGCATCCCCCATTGTACATGAAAGCCTAGTGATGCTTGGCTTGTTTTATCAGTCACTTTGCCCAGCCTCCAGGTAGCCCACAGACCTTCTCCAGGCTGTGGGTAAGAGCCTGGAAACTCTTCACAGTGTTTACAGAGGGAGCAGCAATGCTGGCAGACACCTCCGTAAAGAACAAGGTAAGAAAATTCAGAACAAAGTGTACTTTTGTTATGTAGCTTGGAAACAGCCAGATTCTGCTACCGAAGCATGTGGGCAATATATTCAGAACAGCAAGTCTAAACATTATTTTATTTATATTCTTCAGAATTTACAAGATCAAGGTCATCCACCAGTTCCTGCTGCTTTTTTATGCGAGATACCTGGAGAACAGCTGTGCCTTTCCTGATGTACTTACCCAGCAAATACCTCTCCATCACGTTTTTTTAAGGTAAGCTGATGTCTCGTGGCAGCTTCTCCATATCTGACAGTAGCAGCTGAGGGATTTGAGCTCACTCCAGCCTGCCTAATCCTCCAACTGGTGCAAGAGCCGCAGACTAGCAGCAGCGGCAGCATCGCCTGCATCCTCCAGACCCACCCGGGGACGCTCACTCTGCCTCGGATTCACAGATGGGCAGGAAGGGAGAGCAATGCACCAGCAAAAAGGCAAGTATACTGGATTAGCTTTGCCATGTGGAAGTGGAATGGCTAAAAATAACCTCCAGTGCGGTCCTGTGGCTGGATGGTGCCCACCTGCCTGTGCTACCGGGTGTCTCACGCCACTTCCAGCTCCAGTGGTGGGGGAAGAATCAGCTGCCCAGGGCCACAGCAACCCCCTGCCCAGTGAGCCAGTGGGCTCCCAGAAAACACGGTCACTGGGAGAGTCAAACTCAGCCAGCGTGACACCAGGTCCTTCACCTCAAGCCTTGCTGGTCGCTACAAGCCTCGCTGTACTAAAGTAAGCAAGAGCACACCCACCGCTGGTTTCATCAGAGCAAGTCTGGGACCCAATGTTGTCTCCATTTCAGATGAATTTTGGAAGCCACAATTGCCATGGGCTCCTAAATTAGTCAGAATTAATTAAATTATCCTTACAGCTAAGAGAACGCACCTAACCATACAGACATGAGGGCCTTACCATGGCCTTACGCGTAACGCCTTATCCAGATTCCTGTGGATACAGCAACTTTGCTGCCACTGAAAACTGCAGCAAAGAACTCTACAACCCCATGATTGAAATACAGATGTAGACCCCAGGAGCAATATTTAATGCATGACAACCAATTGTTACTGTAACATAAAGGAACACATCAAGCTCAATCCCTGCTCTCCCCGCAGTCAATGGAAGTTTTTCATCATTCATTTAAATGGAAACAGGATTAAGCCTGTTATCTGGCCTCCAGTGAAATAACAGAAAGGAACATAAAACAAGTACAGCACAAGGGGAATCCTTTCCTGCAAAGCACTTCATCAATCTTTCAAAACCTAAAATGCCCCCAGGGACCCATTGCTAGCTTGCTGTCTCACCATAAATGCAGGTGTAACTCTTTATGCCTGAAGACTCTTTACTTGTCCTACCCACAGAAAGCACAATTCTCCCAGTGCCGCTTTAAGGAGCTTCCCTGAAAACAGTCCAGAAAACATTCCACTTATACAGGTCAGTGAGAACCTCTATTACCCTCTGTGGAGCCCGTTACTTTAAACGTAAATCAAGCAACATTGGTTTCACAAAGCTCCAGCAAAATTTTCTGTTGTTCTTGGGACCATACACCATTGATATTTATGTCAACTACACGTACGAGGTAATAAATATGGGGTTTAGTCACACTATTGTGCAGTCACATATCTTCTCCATGAGAAGAGCCTGGCAGATAACAGTATTTATACACAAAGTCATGAGTGTAGCTTCTAGAACTTGCCCTACTTTCCTATGAATACACAAAAGTTACTGAAAAATAGGTATGTGTTGGAGAAGATTCATCGAGTTTCACATACCTTTCCAAATATTACTAATTTCCCTATTGATTTTTAATGTAACATTAACGTGCAAGTTGTCAGACTCATCAACCTGGGTTTCCACCATAGGCAATTAATTGCAAAAAAGATAAAAATTGCATCATGGAAGGGGTCTTAATTACAACGTTGTTCACGTTTGCACATAACATCTACTCCAATGCGCAGCAGTATGCTCTAGGGCAAATTCAAGACATCTTATTTATATATGGAGGGGAAGGGGTTCTTCCTAGGGACCCCTTTACACCCAAATCCTAACATCCACCCCTACCTATTCTGAAAGCGTTTTCTCTTCAGTGCTTTACATCTGTGGGATGGCAAACCTCTGCACCAGGACCACTTGTTTGCCTGAAGTTAAAGCAAATCTGCTTAACTTCATATCTGATAGAAGCAGACTGCACTGGGAAATCCTTCGGTCACAGCTGTTACCTAAAATCCAGCATCCATTGTTGAGATTTATAGAATATTCTTTCAGTACTACAAAACTATAAATTAAATATATATATATGTGTGCATGTGTTTGCAGGCGATACTGGTTGCTTCATTTTGTGTAAGCCATTTTGACCCACTGCCTTCCACCTCTTTGGTTGGGATTCATCTTCACAAATTAGCAGATTAGCTAATTTGGAGCTAAACCTTCTTGAAAGGGTCAACTTTGACCCTTCTTGCCCAGCCCCGGTGAGAGTGGGCAGCCAAGCACAGCGCCTGGGCTGCGTGGCACACCTGGGTACAGATTTGCTGTGTCCTCCTCGCTTTGCTAGCTACGGTGTCAGCAGCACTTCCAGCCCCAAATGAGTCACGTCAAAGCTTAAAGGTACCATTTAAGGCACAGAGACAGCTGAATTTGGGGAGAGCAGTTAAGGGTAGCAATGAGGCTGTACTTCGAGACAGTGCTGCAATGAAGGCGACTTCATCCTGAAATGTCTCTCCTCTTCCATCTGTGCAGAACTTGAAAAATGCAGTCCTTTCTTCCTGGCTTTCAGTAAATTTATGATTACCAATGTCTCATAGCCAAAAGAGAGCCACAAAGGAGTATGGAAAAGATAACACAGGGAGTCTTAGGGAAAACATCTGTATTTTTTGTGAATTATTACATGAGACTTAATGGAGCTGCTTGACCTTACCTGGCTGACTGCAAGTAATTAAATAGGAGGAGGAAACATAAGGGGAAATGAAATGACAGAAATGACTGTGGAGGTTGGGAGTGGGGGTTATCCACATATACAAGCAAAAAGCTCAGGACAGAACCACAAAAGACCTGGCATAAAGAATAAACAGAAAAAAGGGAGTAAATCATAATGTTTGGAGGCAAGTCTTTGGTAGAGAGGCCCTGAAGGGCCTCCAAGGTTTTTCTCTGCTGTCCCAGACTGAGAAAAAGATGAGAGGTCAAGCTGCACTGCTCCTGCATTGACCTGTTTTCTCTACTTACAAAGTATCTTATTATGAATAAAACTTTTGCAGAGCGTGGTACTGAGTGGCTGAGCCCCCCTCTGACCAGTGACCCCGGGCAGAGCCTGCTGTGGCGGCGGGTTATCCCAGCCCTACCCCGGACACCCCGTCCAGCACCAGCCCACCCAGAGGTCACCTCTCCAGGGGTAAGGGGAGACGTTTAGAATACTTTCTCCTAGAGCCAGAGCAACGTAATACAGCTTTTGGAGGGTCACCAAATCATGCTCACAAAAGGTGTTAAAAAATGACCGCAACTAAGCAACTTCACGGTTAAACACCTAATTCTGTGGGCTCTACTCCAGCATGCCAGCTGGACCAGGAGGCTCCCACTATCCCTTATATTTACAGACACAACTGTTTCCTTGGGGCAGACATTCACTTAGCAGAAACTGTGAAAGCTCCCCTGACAGAAATCAAGCTATCGTGCTTTGAACCTATTATGGATCTATCTTATTTCAAGCTGCTCATGATTTTCTTGCCTTCAAACGAGCCTTCTTCTGGTATTCGTAGGAAATGCAAACAGCTACTTTTAAAAACATTTACCTTTTTTTTTTTTATTATTTCCATTTCACATCCATTTCCTCCTCTTTAAATGATTAATAATTAAAAATTAGTTTTGACTGATCTAACCATCCTTACTGGTGTCAGAAATTGTTAATATGACTTTGCCCAAGGCTCGTCCTGCCTGGGAACAAAACCCTCAGCACACAGAACGTGCGAGATAACTCACAAGCCATTTGACACATCTCGCTCTATTTGTCCACTGACTCTGTCTACCAAAAGTCACAGGTGCGTGGTTAAACCTGACATGCAAAAAATGGATGCTGATGCTGATTTAAGAAGCTGACAGAATTCTCTCAATGTCAGCTTAAACAGCTAACGTATATATAAAATCCTGTATAGGGAGACATGTGGTCTGTGCGGTACGTATCTGTGTTAACCTCAAAATCCGTAAGCTACAAGTCACGTTCCTGCAGCATTTAAAGTGTACTGCAAACTCTAATGGACTAACTTGCTAAACATTTTAATTGGTTTCACTATAACAAATATAATAATGACTAGGATGCAGGGAAAGTGTTTCAGTAGTAATCTTTATAGAAACAGGTGGGCATTTTTCTCTGACAACTGGATTTACAGGACAAGAAACCTGGGAGACCCTCTGAACACAAGTCAGTCAGGTCATCCAGGCTCATACACACCGTATCTGACATCCCAGCTCATTACGGACCAAACTTGTCACAGTGCAACAGCTCTCCAGCCCTCCCACCAGAGATTCACTGCCAGCTTTGCTCATGGCCCCGTTTCTTGGTGGGAGCCTCATTTCTCCAACACGACATCAGTCATGTTTGTGACTCCTTTTGGGACCTCCTTTTCCAAAGCCTACTTCCCTCTGCAACCAAACCCACAGGACAGTCGGCGTCACCATCATTCACCCTACCTCTGTCCCAGAGAACCGAAGAACTTATTTCCTCAGCAATGCTGCAAAACCTCATAGTGAAACAACAGCATTTAGCCACTGATCAAACTAAAGGACAGTGGAAACCCATGCGGGTTTTACATCCAGATAGGAGCTTTTAACCCCAGTGACATGCAGACATCTGAATATTTTCTAGCAGACATTTAGAAAAACAGCAGTCACAGTTTCACTTATAATGCGGAGGCGCCACAACCACTATCTCATTTGCTTTTGAGTCCCATTTTGTGGGACCCCTTGAAACACCTACTCATGGACCCAGAGGTCAGAAGGCCTCAGTTTGCCCTCACTCCTGGTCGCCTGCGTGTGCAGAGAGACCTCCACGACAGTGCAGCCCTTGCCCTAGTCAGCCTGAAGTGAAGCCCCGTTCCTGGGGAAGCTGCTATTTTTTGGTCTCCTGCTCAGCTTGCACGTACACATGGAAGATCTGCCTTTGGTGCTGGGGTTTGGCTGCATTGTCAGCAGGAGATGAGCCTTTCACACTGAGCATCTGCTGCAGGTGCCTGGCCACCATCTTTCTCCACTGTTCAGCATCTAAACAGCTTAATATTAAATAATGAGAAGAAAATAGTGCAAATACAAAGCTTCCTTCATAAACAGCTCTCAAAAAGACTGACGCTGTTAAATAAAGAGTCGTGACACACCTGCAAGATAAACACATATTTTACAGAGCAGGAAATGGAAATACTGGTCCCTAGAGCATTAACAAGAACAAGATGGAACACCAGTTCACCTGCACAAGGAAGAGCATTGAGGAGTTACTCTTCTTTCTGCTAGCAATGAGACATTCATTTTGAATTCTGCCTTATTACATTGGCACAGCCAGTGCGAATTGCCATGTCCAGCACCTGTTGCAGACATCCCTGGCAGACAAAGTCAAAAAAGAGACACTTTATGAGGCACCCAGATCTCACATGAAGCCAAGACTTTGGAAGATGAGTTGCTAAATTTGGGAATGTGCATGCAATCCCGGCATGACCAGAGAAGCTTGCATAACCTTCTGTCACCCCTCAGTGCTCTTGAGCATGGGAGAAGCGAGTAGAAACACAGAAAATAAAGAAAGTATGCAAAACGATAATGCAGCGGAAGAGATGTTCCACCTGGGCCTGACTGTCAGTCCAGAATAGCTCAGTCCTCAGCAGTGCCAGTGAAAGTCCGCGGAGAGCCCTGACCTCTCAGTGTCCACCACGGCATTTAAATAGCACATCTGCCAATCAGCGGAGCTTTAGGGCCAGCGGAGTGGCTGCACATTGATGCCCTTGTAAGCCGGCACATCTGCTTAGTTTATATTGCTGAGATTTTGAAACTAGGCGATGGAGTTAATTTTAACCCATCACTTTTCTGGTATGTTTTGCAAACCGAAGCGTAAGAATCCAAATGATTCTAAGGGGAACTCCAGTCATCAGTATCTCAACTCAACATCTTAAAAAAAACGCTTTAAGAGAACTGCTTTGCAAAAGGCACTTCATAGAGGAAGTCTAGTGATTCAGAGAAGTGCCATCGCTGGCAGGCAGCCAGACACCCAGAGCCATGCCATGCTCCGAAAAACCTTCCCCTCAACTTCCACCTCCTCCAACAAGGTGCAATCACTGCTGTCTCCTGATGGAGAAGCTCCACTCATCCGTTAACCCTTTGATTCACGCAACATTTCTTTCCGCAGTGAAGTGTGGTTCACTTCCAGATCTTGCATACCACCTTGAAGAAAAACTTTGGGAGTTCCTCAAAATAAATATCAAGTAAATGTTTAGAAGTTCCTAAAAATAAGTCAAGTAAATGGCCTGGGGAAACACTATGAACTCAATTAGTCAAAACAGTAAAAAGGCAACTTGACTACATTAGGTTGCTATTAATATAAACTACTTCCCTTCACCCTTAAAGTACAGAAATAAAAACAAGAAGTAACTAATCTTGTGAAATACACATTATGTAGAAGTCAGAACTGAACTGCCAAGTGAAAATACATGACTGAGAGGTCTCACTCACGGGCCAGCCATATCCATATTTCAGGAGAATGATACCTTAAACAAAGGCTTTGAAAGATCATAATCATAACTAATAATCAGGAGAGGCAGACTCATAAGCGAATACAGGAAATCAACATAAAGGTCTCTCATTAAAGCTGGCGTTGCTCTGCCTTGGTTTGCCTTCAATCCCAGAAGAAATGCAAATAAACCCGTGACAATTCCCCTGGAGCTGACGGAGGCAGACCAGGAATGAAGGAGGCTCGCTCTGTCAAGTCAGCCTCTCCCTCACTGCCAGGGGATGCATATTAATGTAGCATTGCCATAAAAGCTTAATTACCATTTTATACAATTATAAATTAGCCTGTGAGGCTATAACCAAAACGCAGACCTTCTGTGTTTATGACAATACACGCTTCCTTCCCATCCAGTCACATTAACCCTGGTCAACAAATTCCCTGCCATCCTGCATAGTCCCGGGATACTTACGTGCCTGCCATCAAGAAAGACCTGGTCAGGTAATCCCGCGGGAGTATATGCTCAAGTCCGGCACGTGTGCTCAAACCCAAACAGGCTATTTCACCTGGTTGCAGAGCAGAAGACAAATTTGGCAGGGAGACAAGCCAGGAGCCTACACGAAGGCTTATAACCCAAACAGGAAAGGGAAGCGCTGAGCAGAAGGGCAGGAAGCAACACTTACTTGTACGGTAGGGGCGGGGAAGGCACTTTAAAGAAGAAATGTATTCTTTCCTTCAGCTGATTTACCGAACGGAAGTCCAAACAATATAGATTAAGATTAGATGCGCCACCTTTGCCTCATTGGTGGTATGGATATTAAAAACATTTTGCTTATTTTCTCAAGGCACGGGTTCACTGTCCAAGAAAAAGCAAAAGCAAACAAACCTCAGACTCAGAAAAAATTACTATTATTCATTTATGGCATGGGTGTTGCACGGTGCTGAACCAAACCCGGGGGCCCCGTTGGTATCGAGGGCCCCCGTCCCACCTCGCCGCCAACGGCGTTGCCTGCCGGCTGGCTGGGAGCCAGCTCCAGCCCAAAACTTGAACTAGCGCGGCACAGTGCCCAGGCTACTGCACGCTGACTCCCATCTCCCACAGCAGTACAGCCTTTGGACGGGAGCTGCCTTACACCTGGCTAACCCAGGGTCCAGCCAGAGCAAAAGCTTTTTTTCGGTTGCTCTCCAACCCTGTCGTCCTACTTGAGGCATCACCATACATACATAAATTAAGAAACACATCTTCACGGAAGGAGGTAATCGATCAAGGAAATGGACCTGTTGGAGCGAGTCCAGTGGAGGGCCACAAAGATGATCAGAGGGCTGGAGCACCTCTCCTCTGAAGACACTCTGAGAGAGTTGGGGTTGTCCAGCCTGGAGAAGAGAAGGCTCCAGGGAGACCTTAAAGCCACCTTCCAGTACCTAAAGGGGGCTACAGGAAAGATGGGGAGGGACTCTTTATCAGGGAGTGTAACGATAGGACAAGGGGTAACGGTTTTAAACTGAAAGAGGGTAGATTGAGATTAGATATTAGGAAGAAATTCTTTACTGTGAGGGTGGTGAGGCACTGGAACAGGTTGCCCAGAGAAGTTGTGGGTGCCCCATCCCTGGAGGTGTTCAAGGCCAGGTTGGATGAGGCTTTGAGCAACCTGGTCTAGTGGAAGTTGTCCCTGCCCATGGCAGGGGGATTCAGACTAGATGATCTTTAAGGTCACTTCCAACTGTAACCATTCTACGATCCTATGGGAGAAACCTCCAACATTTAAAAAACAAGACAAAAATTCGCTCCAAGGTGTATGTAAGCAGTGTGTGCCTTCCCTCCATCACCAGCAGCTGGGAGACCCCCCGTTTGGTTCAGCAGCAGGCAGGCCCCCAGCCAGCTGGTACCTGGGGACAGCAAAGATGGGACTTGGGCAGCTCTCCCTTGCTCTCCTGCCTGCCCCGTGCTAAGCCTCCTGCAAACGGCATGAAGGATTTGGCTTGGAGTAACCACTGCGGAGACCCCGGCTGTAAGGAGGAGAATACCTTATCTCATAGCTTCTGCTGTAGAAGACATGCCATCTGCTATGGCCTTTCAGATAGTTCTGTGTACCATCCCGTCTCTTTTTTAATTGGAGTGCCTTGCAAAATGAAGCCTCCTTGACCACGCTGTGCCTGCAGGAGACCCCTGAGAGACCACAAGCATTTGTTTCCAACCTGCCACGAGCTGCCTACATACGTGTTTGCATGCACCCACGTTCCCATTAACAGGGAGGGTGGGTTTGCCCTCCAACAGTGCTGCCACCTCCCTTGCCATCTCTGCAGGCTCTGTTTGCCTGCTCGGCTGCTCTGCTAATCCGGCATTGCCACTTGGCCGTGGCAGCAAGCTGGCCTATTAACACAAATTGAAACTTTGCAAATTTAGGAACAATAATTAAAAATATCGCAGTAAAAAGAAATTAGCAGAGATCTTGGAGAGCAGAACAGCAAATTAATACTTTAGTGCTTCCTTCCCTGGGGTAAAACTGCAGCGGTTTTGACGGGCTCCCTCTCAGAGGTGACAAGCCCTCAAGGCAGATCATCCTTCTTTTCTCCCCATTCCGTGGTTTGGCAAACTTGTACGCATGGATGCAAACACCCTGCAGACACTCTAGTCTTCACCTCAGGGCACAGTGCGTTATGGCATGAGCAGATTAAAAGCAGAGGGAGAACTAGTGCCAGGAAAACATGACAGGGAGAACTGGATGCACCCTGCCGTGTTCTGGTTGCAAGTAGGGGAAGTTGGGGTTTTCTTCCCATTTTCACAGGAAATTATCTTTGGGGTTTTTTTGTCAGTGTGCTCACAGGTTCTTTTAATGTGTCCAAATACATCACCTGTTATCTGTGATTACACAAACACGGACAGTGCAAATACAAAATGCAAACAACTGCAGAATAAACCCACCGAACAGGCAGAGAACCCAACTACCTCTCCCTGGGTCAGGCCACCACGAGCACTCCCTGCCTGACGACTTTACATCCTTTACCTTATTATCACTTTTTAACACACATTGCTTAAGAAAATACTTCTCCCATGGCACTCCTTGAGCCACCCCCCGACGTGATCCCAGGAAGACAGTGCAGGACCGGCGCATGGAGGGGGGGAGGAGGGTTCGCACCCACTTGTGTGGCACTGCAGCATTTTGCTGAGCCACTTTGTGCCCACCTGGACATTACACAAACCAGGAACGGACACATTACCTAATCTGAACCCAATTCCCTGAAGTGCAATGCAAATGAACTACCTCCCTCCCATAAACCATTGCAGAAAAATCTCTTCTTTCTCACCTCCTTTGATCCCTTTTGCCCATCTGCCCAAACCCGACCTGGAGCACCATGGTGTCCAGATAACCTCCCAAAGTACCCCACAAACGGCGGAGCTACTCAGCTCTTGAAGATCTGCTGGAACCACAGCAGGGACCCATGATTTTACCACGGGGGCAGCACATAGCATCCCACGCTCATGGGTGCTCTCTGGGAGTCAGCACTGGAGGCTCCGAAGTCTGCACTAATGGGAGCAAAACCTGCAGAGCCCTGAGGAGACCAGTCCTCAGGAGGTCATGCAATCCCTCATGTCCTTGCAGTGGTTTCAGAGTGCAACATACATGTGAAGAACCTGAGCTCCCCGTTTAATACAGCAAGAAGAGAGGAGTGTAAGAAATCGGCTGAATTTGGCAAGGCGCACCAGCTACATCAACGCTGTTGATGCAGTTTCTGTTGGGGGGCAAGGGCTACAAACGCCGCTCTACCTGAGCAGAGGAGCAGAGTGATTCTCACGTTCACTGGCTTTCCTGTCATAAAAGATTGCTTTCATGGTCCAGCTGAAAGACCTGCAGAAACTATTGGTGAAATGGCACTTAGGAAAAACATGGGTGTCAAAATCTGGTCAATCTCATGGTTGCTAGTGCATCACCCGTTCAGCTGCAGCTCCTGATTCCTCTGCGGTACATCTCTGTATGACTGAAGGGTTTTGGTTTTCAACCGACGGGGGAAGTTCAAAACCCAACAAGGAATAACGTTCTCGCTGACATTTAAGCAAAGCTTTTTCTGTTGTGTTTTTTCTTATGTCTTTTTTTTCCTTCTGTTTAATGAAACATTTTATTAGTTATCACTTTTCTGGGATTTCAACTTGGCTGTATTTTCCTCATACTACACCTTTCTGCTTTGAGATCTGGGTGGATTTTGGGCACTACCTTGTTTCACTCAAAAAATCCTGCTCTTCATAAATTTAAAACTTGACTTTATTTGGATTCAAGTGGCAGTTCCTCTGTATAGCTCATACACTGCTTAGACTCTTATTGTAGACCTTGTCCGTGTAAACAGTACTTTTCTGCATGTATTAGAAAAGAACGTTATAACCTGAAAAATGCATCTCCAAATAACTACGGACTCAAATCACTAACTGCCCAGATCAGCCACAGTGGCTCCACTGTTCTAGGCAGATGGATGCAGGAAGATGGACTAAGGAAAGATCTGAGCAGCCTTTTTATTTCTGCGATTTCATGTGCCTGGGATAGGTACGGTCACTGATTTTGGGTGAAGGAGACAGGACTCAGTTGTCAGAATAGTCTTCCTGCTAAACCAAGCAGATATGATTCGCCTTACACGCAAATATCAGCTACAATATTATCAGCTAGAATAATCTGGTTTTAAAGATTTGGTTCTCCTGACCGCCAACACCTTCGAGCACACCTGAAAACTCCCAGGCTCCCCCCAAGCCCTGCTAGCACCGTGCATGCCCCAAGCACTGCAAAGAGCAGGTCCCTACTGACAATGTCACCCCGGGAAACAGTGATGGTGAGTGGGACAAAGCCCAGCGCTGCCTCTCAGTGCGCTCATCATAAGCCAAATTAATTTCATTAAGCACTACAGCATACATTCCAGCAGAAGTGCCTCTAATCGCCCCTTTGCATTGCTAAAATGCCTCCGTGGCCATGGACTAGAAAGGGAGGAAACAGCACCCCAGGACAAATCACAAATAAGACCCAGTAGCTGATTTCTATCCGGTCCTCACAAAGGACCATATGCCGGATAAACAGATTATTTCAGTCATGTGTTGAGATCTGTGTGAGAAGATCAGGATTCCTGAACACAGAAGCGAGGCTTTAGCTGCAATTACGCGAATATTCCCACAGGTTTCCGAGCAGCACGTCTGCTGGCCATGTACTAGGCTTTCGTGTTCCAAAGACATCCAAGTACTGTAATCGCTTTCTTTTTGAGAGTTTCATTACCAGACAAAACATGACTTGTATGAGACAATAATGTTATATATTTTCAATCCATAGAGCTACAGACTGAACTCAGAAAGGTGAGCGTCTCAGCCTTGGAATGACTCACCTCCAAATACAAAAACCAGTTAATTTTTAAGAATGGAATGAAGATGCACTGTAGAATGTCTGGTGTATACTCTAAAAAACCTATTACCATCATAATATGAAAATAAAACTGTAACCATCTAAGAGCTATTTGAAGGCAGATACCATTAAAATATTTTTTTCTTCATAAGCATATATTTCACACCTTCCAAATAACTTTTTCTTCATGTATATCCATTGTTTTTAACTCAGTGTTACTCCAAAAAGGCAACTTATTATACTGCACAAAATTCAAAATTTACATATGGCAATGTCTTTTGTTTAATAACCTCATGATTAAGAAATCTGAAAGTTCACACTGAAACTGTACACTCAAATTTCATAAATGACAAGAAAATTCTATGAATATATGCACAAATGCTACATAATAGCATATAAAAATATGCAGTTAGATATTCAGATTCGCAAAACTAATTTCACAGCTGTTAATAGTCTTTGAATGTAAGACATTTACTCATACACTGAGATTTGCAACTGCTAAACATGCTGATAAGACCAAAAAATTCTTTGTCCTCAGAAAGTTTAACCCTATATATGCATATGCTATTGCTCTCCCAAATCTCTTTTTTATGCTCTTCACTCATTTTAAAGGAGCCGGAGAGATACTGGAGAGGAGAGCAGAATATACTCATTTAGTATTACAAGAGTTCAAACCGTGCGATGAGGTAAGGTGCTAACTGCCACTTTGACAGCAAAACAATTGTCCTGCACTGGGCATATTTTACAAATGAGACTCTTCTTGAGACTGTTAATTTAGGATGCAATCCCATCACTGCTGAGGTCCAAGGAAGTCTTGCCATGGACTTAAAAGAGACAAGACTTAACCCTTGGTATATATCCATTCAAGTAGTGACAAATAAACATATGGCAGAAAAAAAAATTGACCAAATCTTTTAAAGGACCTGAGTTATGCAAGATTTGGGGAGTCCTATTTTTTTTTCTTTCTGGGAAGCCCCCGACTCTCTCATTCATGCCGTGCCCTTTTCTGAGATGATTTTATCTCCACCCCCTCACTCCGCAGAGGGAACAGTCAGGACTCACCTGCTTTCAAGGGGACTGTCTATTTTGGCTGATGCAAACAGCTTAGGTGTTGCATTAGGGAAATAACTGCGTTGCAAAGAATTAACTCTGTGGCTGCCTTCAATTTTCCTCTCTATAAACTGTGATGAGCAACGGGCAGTAAGCCCAGACCCCACGTTAAGCAGCATGGAACAAGTTATAGACCATATGGAGAGAAATAAACTGCCACTTCATACACAGGGTATCTATAATGCTTTTTTGCTTGAGTCAGCTAATTGCACATCCGTAAATCAGCACATTTATAACAAATGGAGCATTATGATGTCACAGGAAATTTATTTAATATGATCAAAGTTTGCCAGAAAAAGTTCCCCTGAAAGTATGAAAGTACTTAAGAGTCCTGAGTGCCTGGGACATTTTACAGTCCTTATTAAACAAACATTTCCACGTTGTTTCACAGCAGCCAGTGGTGCAAAGGACCATACCTTCTAAGCCTCCACATCAGCAATCTCACTGCAGACACGAACATCCCCCCGCAGCAGGCAGAAGGCACCTCCTTGCTTATCGTTAGAACCAGGCACACCACCCGCACCTGCTCCAGCAGCAGGTAACGAGCAGTTACTGCTCCCATCAGTAGCCTCAGATGAGTCTTACCATCTCCTGTCTTTTCCAGAGGCTGAGAATTAAATAGTACAGACTGTTACAAACCTTCTTCTGTGCGGCAGATTTTAAGAGGTGTACTTAGCTTTTCCACACAACTTTTTTATGTTAAAGCAAATCAATGACCTTGATCTAGAGAGCCATTAGCAATGGTCAATATAAACTTACTTGGGAGTATCAGCTGAAAAAATATTTTCCTATTTGTGTCACCAAGCATATGCTATCCTCCAACATTACTCCGCAGAAGACGTGTTTTCACTTTCAGCTTGCATTTTTCCTTAGACTTTCATAAACAGATTATCACAAGTGCTGTCAGGAGCTGTAGACAGTGGTCATTTGAACAGCATGCATGATTTTTCGTAGTTCCTAATTTACGGGGAGGTCATATAAATTTCTGGGGTTTGGATTTGAAACAAGAAACACCAACATGACCATAGTCTCAAAGAGAGATTAGGAGGTTCTCGCTCAGAAGTTGCACTTGCTCATTTCTAGTACTAACCTTTGGTATTTAATGCTATTCACCGCTAAGTAACATAATTCAAACATCATGTTTTACTGATTAGATAAGATACTTGCATCATGAAGCACCTCTATGGCATGTTGTGGGCACCATAACCCAGTGGAAGTGTTTTTATCACAAGGCTTTTAGAGGCTCATGGATGGGCGAGGTACAGCCTAGCAGGTGGGAAGATAAGGAGAGGTTTCCTGACATAAGGGATGCTGGAGCAAAAAGAAGGCAAGTAAAAACAGCTTAAGAGATTGGAGCAGAAGCAGCTGACAAAAACTGATCCAAAATTACATTTAACTGTATTTTTATTACTTGCAGTTCTCTAAAGGCACGTGCCTGCCTGATGTTCAGGTTGCCAGACTGAGAACATTTGATATTCATTGGGAAGGCGCCTCTCAAGACAGCAACACCATCTCTTAAAACTCAGGGCCCAAGGCAGAATGGTAAAGTGAAGGCTGTGCTGCGCAGGACAGCTGCAAAAGCTGGTGAACTCTACTGCTTAGGCAAGAAAGATGCGCCAGGATGGCATCTCTCGAGGTTATAGAAGGACAAGAGACTAGGTTCGCATCAAGATGAAGAATGCCTGGCCTTATTTCTACACTTGTTTCTGATATTTGTACTTCTTAGAATAGGACAGGTTAGAAATAATCGTTGGCTTACGGACACAGGGGAACTTCAACTTGCAGAAGGATCCCTGGAGGTGGAATGGGTGTGCTCTCTACAACTGCTTGAAAGGAGGTTGTAGAGAGGTGGGGTTCAGTCTCTTCTCTCAGGTAACAAGCAATAAGACAAAAGGAAATGGCCTCAAGTTGTGCCAGGGGAGGTTTAGGATGGATATTAGGAAAAATTTCTTCACTGAAAGGGTTATCAAGCATTGGAACAGGCTGCCCAGGGAAGTGGTGGAATCGCCGTCCCTGGAGGTATTGAAAAGACGGGTAGACGTGGTGCTGAGGGCCATGGTTTAGTGGTGGATTTGGCAGTGTTAGGTTGATGGTTGGACTCAATGATCTTAAAGGTCCCTTTCAACCTAGGTGATTCTATGATTCTGTGGTCAGCGGTTTGTCATGTCAAGTCACCACATCTTTCACTACCATGTAACACACTGTGGAGCAGACCCACAGGCAAGTTCTCTCCTCTAACAGCCATAGAGCATCCCTATTCCTTCCACTTTTTTCATGTCTTACAGTAGATAAGTAACGGCTCTTACAATAATCCCTTATGACATTTAATAGGATGCTGAACTGGTTTTGCATGACTCGATACCTGCTCCATCCTTGCTGAAGTTGGTGGAAAAACTCTCAATTTCAGCTGCAGCAGAAACTTATCTTTTATATCACCTGTGTCATCGGTCAGGCAGTAAAACAAGGTAAATGATACCGGGCTATTGGAGCCTTATCTTAAATCCATTGCCTGCACTGATGATGATGGTTAATGGATGTGGCCTCAATGTTTCCAGATATGCTTCAGCTAGGAAGAATAACAAATTACGTCTGGGCACAAACAACAGTCTGTACAACTGAGTCATAGTATGTATTTAGATTAAGTATCTTCATTCCGATAAAATGTGAACGTTGCAGGCCTGGTCATTTCTACCTTTCCATCACATAAAAGGTATAGTCCTCTTCAAGGTGGCCATAAAACAGCACTAAATGCAAATAAACTGTACTCAAAAATCTGTGTATTAACATCCTGTAATCAGTGGGGGGGTGTCCCCTAAATTTCATGAGAATAATAATTTTCAGATTATTTTAGTAGAAATAAAACACAAGGAGAGCTAGTGAATGCAGATGTGCAGTAAGCAAATCCTTTGTCCGAAGCTACTGACAATACTAAACAAAACAAAAATTATCCTGGCAGCCCCTTCCTTTCCCCCTCTTCCCTCCTTCCATTATTTCTTGGCAAAGATTTGTCCCCATTGCCTGGCAGATGAACATGTTTGAGGAGTGCCAAAATTGAAACAGGATCCCTGAGCACATTTGTTCACCAGACTTGTTTGCGTGCAATGTTTGGAATTTTGCAAGATGACTATGTATTTTTCTAAATCAAAGCTGCACATTGCTTGCAATGCACAAGACACCAAAGAGGAAAGGGAAGACTATTTGGAATAATGGCAGAAGTACTCTTGCTTTCCTGTGATTTGTACCCTTCTTCCCCTAGCAACCTTCCTTACCTATTTTAAAATTACATTCTTGACTCTCCTAGATCCCGTGACATTCCCACCGTGCAGAGCCACCATACAGCACCGCTTCTCAGGAGACACATATCTACTAAATGGCCAGCTCCACAACACGTGCGTGTTGGCAGCGAGCAGCTGGTCAACCAGACCACACGCTGCCTTTACCTCGGGAAGGGCTCCGGTTTGAATCGCCCTCCTCTCCATCCACTTGCTGAACCTCACAAACCAGCGAGTTCTATTCCTCTGCCAAACTAGGCTGACATTTTTGAGTCTGCTGGTCAGCTACTGGGAAGGTGGTAGAGAGAAGGAAAAAGATGGGACAGACAGAAGGGTAAAGCAACTGCATAAGCCTTATTTCCTTAGGAAAGGAAACTAAACAGAGGTTAGTAGTGGGGGCATCCCAAAGAATCACTGTTTACCTCCACCAGCTCCTCCATCTGCAGCCAACAACTGCCAAAGCCTCCGCAACGGCATGCACAGTCCCTTTTAAAGTCAGCTTCGGGCTATTCCCAAATACGGTATCATTTTGCCACCGATGTTTATATGTAATAGTATCCAGGACTAAACTTCTACTAAATGCACTTCAGGCAGTGTATTTAGGCATTTTAGCTACACGTAGCCTGTTGTTGATTTCATTAAATCTTATGAAAGCAATCCCCTGTAACAACAAAACCTGAAGGTACAAAAAGGCTGGAAAAGCAATCCTAAAGGATGCATTGGGACCAGCATGAAGAACGATCATCATTCATCTTGCAGGCCATGTCAGGGGTTTGGGAGTTGCCACGAAATTACTGGTGTCCACAACATGGAGAAGACATTCCTATGGTCTGTGGCAATTTTCACAGGTCAGAGTTCACAAAGATTCTTCTACGGTTCTTACAGATGAGCTAACAAGTCACTGGAACAATGGTCTCTAAACTCTTCTGACCGCACACCTCTACTGTTGTCCCAAATCTGGGTTCTCTACCCAGCGTGCAAGCAAATAACACACAGAGCAGAGGTACTTCCAAGTTTATTCCATCAATGTGCAGAAATGGGGTGCTCATCCCAAAATGGGAGCACATCTTAGTTTCAAAAATCTCCACTTTTATATATTGATTATTCCATATTCAAACAATTAATATATATTGATTGTTATTCTCTTTGATTGGTCAAGATTTCTTCACTTCCCATGGAAATTAGTGTGCAGACTCTGTCTTCTTCTTCCATTGCTCTCTTTTGAGTAGGTGGTGTCATTTGGGTAGGTGGTCAATGAGTTCATGGTCGCGATCTCCCCCTGCCAGAATTACCTTTTACCTACTTCTCTAATCTTGGCAGTTCCAGGTGGTTTTCCCAGTTTGCTGACCAGGCCTACAGTTCATCACTTTCTTGACAGGAATACCCAACTTATCAACAAAGTTACGTTGTCTAGTGGTTAGTTGAATCGTAGATCAATCATGTCTAGCTACTATTTCTCTATTTTAATATTAGGTAAATAATTAAGTAGGGTCGGGGCAGTATAGAGGGCTTTAGCAGCAGCAGGTTTCCTTAGTTGCTTCAATTACATTTTACATTTCATTCTTCTAGTTAATATCAATTTTACTACAACACTGCCAGTAAAACACTTTACGCATTCCAATATATGCTTATTTATAAATTATACGCTACTGAAGTTCTAAAATCTTCTTCCCATATCCCAGTGGATTGCCTCCTGCACACCTCACTTTAGAGACCATTGCACAAGAAGATAACAAATCATACAAACCCTTTGTCTGAGGCCCCAAAGGATGCAGGTCTAGTAAAACGTCAAGATTTTGTGAAGGGGCATCCTTTGTTTCTACTGAGCCCCAGTGTCCAGCAGTGAAATGTATCATGACTGGAAAATTGCTGAGGGGAAAGAAAAAATAAATCAAAAATCTAAGGCAAAGCAATTTTCAGTAAAACTTCCGAAACTGTATATTAGAAATTTCTTCTGCCAATCTGGAAAGCTGTAACTATTTAAAAGAAGGGGGATGGAATGAGTTTTCCACAAGTTAATGTTGGTGAAGAAGAATAAAGGATCAAATCACCTCTGAATAACCATAAGACATGGAAGACTCAGTTATTCTGTGGTGCAGAGCTGTAAGGAAAGACCATACAAATTCCTTTGATTTCAAATCTACACCTGGTAAGTAGTAGCAAACACAGTTACTGCTCATAAGGGTGAAAGTTCTTTATAGTTCCTGTATTCCCCACCTTGACCTCTCCTTCACATTGGGAATTACAGACTTTTGCCAATAGTAAAACTTTCTAGCTCTCTGGCATTTTTTTACTGCCTAAAACATGCAGGTTTTTTGTCAGCACTTCAGACAGACTTGTCAAAAGATAACCCTCCCACCCAAAGCTTAACATCAAAGTTTAGCCCTTGAGCCATTATACAAACTGGGAGTGTTCAAGAGCCTCTATGTCAAGGCGTGCTTTCGTAATAGCACACCGGTTTTACTATAACAACACTGAAATATTTAGAACTGTTCTTTTGCATAACTGATACAACATTTTGAAAAAAAATTAAACAGAGAACCGAAAAACACTCATGAGTCAACAAACTACAGAAAGGAGAGGTGGATGCAGAGAATGGGGAAAGTTTCAGAAGTACCTCATCCTTCCTTTCCTGCTAATGCCTTTCCAAGCTTGACTGCTTCCTAAAGCTCCATCATCTCCCAAGATAAACTCAGGAGGGCTGAGCTGAAGTGGTGGAGGGTCTTTTAGAAGGAGCAACATACCACCTGCAGTACGTCTTCCACTTGGCTGGTGTCAAGGCAGCCCAGCCTCTACAGTAATGCCAATAGCCACAGCCAGGTGGGATCAAAAGACAAATTCCTCTTTCAGGTGCAGCAACCATTATTTCTCAATCCCAACAAGAATATGGAAATCAGCATCCAAAGCTGTATTATGATTAAATTGTTAATTAAAAAAAACCCACAAGGCTTTAGAAAGATTTAATAAATTGCCATAACCTCCAACCTCTTCCCCTGCATCCATGCTGGCTTCTCTCTACACCCTGAAGAGCTTACCAAAATCAAAATTGATGCAGAAACCTTCAGTCAGTTCACAGCAGGATCTCTCACGCTGAACTTTATAATTGGTGCGTTATCAGCTGAGCAACGCTACAGCGTTATTTGGTCTGCTGAAAGCAGCTCCCCAAAGTGCAAACTGAATACAAATCAGGCAAAGCTCTGAATTGTCTCTTGGGCTGCACACTCAGTTTAGGCACTTACAGCTTAATGGATAAAACACTGACCTCCAAGACCCCTATTCAAATCCCGCTTGCATTCCCGTGACGGACACTGGAACTGGGTTAGGGAGCATTAGTTTCAAAGAACCACTTTCCTAAGTATCGTCTGCATTTTTTGCCATGAGCCTTTTCTCTTCAATATTTCTGCCTTCCTTGCCTGTCTCATCTCTTTCTGCTTAGGCTGACTGGCTTATAACATGCAGACAATGGTCCTTATTTACTTAATAATACAATCACAGCTGGAAATCAGACCGTGGATTTGGGGAACGCTCCTCTGAAATACGTGATGTGTGAAAACAAACCTTCCCTGCCTCCCTCTGAAGGTTAGGCAGCCTGTGCAGGGAATGGTTTCCAGCTTCCAGACTGGTGTTACGCAGCTGGTGGACTCCATCATTTGTCTGGTTTTCCATCCCTCCCCCATACCTTTTCTGGATAGAGGCGTTTTGCTCTTCAGGACTCCTCCTGCCTGCCCCAGAACAAGAGAAAAGGGAAAACAGAACAAAGCAATAGCTATTAATTGGTGTGCCATATGCCTCATTGTTCTCAGTCTCTCACTTCCACTGCCACTTAGAGTTAGGTTCACACCGTTTTAAAAATGAGAATAAGAATAAAATCTGCTGATACATGAGATTTTCCATGTCTTAGTTCCTACGCAGGCTCACTTGGTCTGTGGCATGCCAGACACAGGTACTGCCAGCCCTTGCCACGCACGCTGCCATGCTGACTGCCCAGCTCCGACTTCGCAGTCTCAAGGCACTGCAATATTTAATAGAAATCACCCAGAAAACAGGGAGAATACTGCTCACTCAGCAGTTTGTACATCCACACCCAGCAAACTGCCTGTGGCACCTGTGGGATCTACCATTCCCCGACACAAAAGTACCACGCTTGCTTTTCTAGCTGGTGCTGGGTGAACTGAAAAACCCTTGGACGAGCATAAGGTTCAGAAAAGAGAGGGTTTTGTTGCAAATTCCATTTTACTGGTGCTACCAGTATCCCTTCAAGACAGGTTTTGGGGATCAGTCTCTTTAAACAAGACGCAACTCGGTGGACGGAGCCCCCTTGCCCTGAGCAGCAGGACCCCGGCAGAGCTGAGCCGCAGAGCAGGCTGCAAACCGTGTAGTACCTGCAGTACCAACACTCGCATCTCCCGATTTAATTAGTTGCCTAAACTTACAAAAGGAAGAATTAGCAGGATGGAAACCCTTGGAGGTCTCTGGGAAGTGAGTGTGCTCTGCTGGGACGGGAGATCTCTGAAACCAAGGTATGAGGGCAGTGTCCCTCTGTATGGCCCACGACACCGAAGAGCCGGGAAGCAGAAGGCTGGCTGAATGGTAGGAGAGAATGAGAGGGGGTTTGTAGATCTAAATTTTCCTTCACTTTTCCCTCTGTACATCATCTACTTCAGATGTTACAAATAAGTACCATCCCTTACACTCTGACATAACCCAGATTGAGATAAGGCTAGTTTCCAGGGACCAGACTAATGTTATGGCGTTCCTCAAGCAAAACTGTGTCTCTGTTTATAACTGCGATGGTCTAATGAACACCCAGCTCGTTATAATAAAGGGTAACACAGTGTGCAATGACGTGTGCCTTCAGAGACACTGCATAGCAGTGTGAGAGCCAGCACTGCAGGGCAAGGCAGAGAAAGAAATGCCTCCTCCCGAGCAGGGGTACCAGCACATAACCAGGGTCCAGCCAGGGTGGGTAACACGGTACCTTCAGCGTCAGCTGCGGAGACTCCTGTTTCCAAACAGCAGAGCTGCCCAGCTCACTCCTACAGGTACTGGCCAGCTTGGTACCATCCATGATCCTCTCTGTCTCCTTCGTTCAGGGCTGCAGAGAGCATCACTTGACCAAGAGCCAAAATAGCCCACAGGCCAGACTTGTACCGAGCCAATACGAGCCGAACTATTGATGCAAACTAAGAAACTGGTTATATTTATGCCTGATCTCCATGTAAGACTTGTTTTACACACAAACAACAGCCAAAATTATTTCATCCTTTTCATTTACAGTGTCTCAGTGCACACATAAGGACATTCTTATTCTGGGAAAAAAAAAAAAAAAAGAAAAAAAAGAGGAAATAGTATCCCTTAGTCCTTCAACTTACATTCAATCAGAAGTGGAAAACCTAATTGAAAGACATCAATTGATAGGTCTGTCCTGCAGTAACGAAAACAAATTAAGCCCAATTCAGTTATTTTAGCGCCATTTGATTTTAGTGGCAAGACTGGGATTTTTAAAGATACATTAGGTACCACTCTGAAATCCAAGGGAGACTCGGCACCTCGTATTCTCTGTCTGAGCTTCTTTACAGGAGCAGTGCTTATGTTGGAAGTGCGTTGGATGGTTTAATTCCAGGCTACTGAAGAGCAGCCTCCAGGTCATAGATCTGCTGCAGCTAATTTGGCAGAAGCAGTACTGTCTCTTCAGAGAAGGGCAACATAAATCTGCAAATACAGCTTCTGTCTGGGGGAACAAACAGCTTTAATTTTCTATAGAATGACAGCCACTGAGCAAATGTAAAAAACAAAAAAACAGAAAAAAACCCAACCAAAAAACCCAGTGTAGTAAAGCACAGATCTCCAACAAATGTCAAACCTCCTCTCTGCGGGAGCTCCAGCTCCCCAGCCAGCACGGGGCTGCGGGGAGACAGCAGAAAGGGGGAAGAGACTATTTCCACTGCGACACTGCAAGCAATTTCAGCCATTTCAGGCTCTCCCCTACCAATTCAATCTGTGATGAGCTTTTCCCCCACTAATAAAAAAGCATGTTTCAGCATCTTGCAGGAATGTGGCTGAGGGAACTGGGGTTGTTCAGCCTGGAGAAAAGGAGGCTGAGGGAGACCTTACCGCTCTCTACAACTATCTGAAAGGAGGTTGGTCTCTTCTCCCAAGTAACAAGCGACAGGACAAGAGGAAATAGCCTCAAGTTGTGCCAGGGGAGATTTAGGATGGATATTAGGAAAAATTTCTTCACTAAAAGGGTTATCAAGCATTGGAACAGGCTGCCCAGGGAAGTGGTTGAGTCACCATCCCTGGAGGTATTTAAAAGACGGGTAGACGTGGTGCTGAGGGACATGGTTTAGTTGTGGATTGGGCAGCATTAGGTTGATGGTTGGACTCAATGATCTTAAAAGTCCCTTCCGACCTAAGATGATTCTATGATTCTATGTTCAGGACCTGGTCTGCTTTCCTGGATAACCCTGGGAGAGGCAAAGCTCTTGAGCAGTGCTTTTGGCAGGCAGCAGCGAGGAAGCAGAGCACCCCGACCTGCACTGGGACCGGCGGCCGCAGGCAACACGTAGGAGAAGTGTCCTGGTTTGAGATAAAACAGAACCAAGCAGCCCAAGACAAGCAGGAGGTGCGCACCACTGCCAATGACTTACAAGGCTTTGGGCACGCTGGGTGGCCCAGGAAAGGTTAGAGGAGAGATGATGGATTATTACCCTTTTGGGTTCTCCATGTGCTTCACGTTTCCTGCAGGGTACAGGCGAAGGAGTTACCCACACCCACCCTGGTCCGTGCTGGGTCACGTGTCATTGTAGGGAAGGGGGAACGGCAGGAGAAAGGAAGCACAAGAGGTTGTGCCAAATGCTAACAACAACACAAAACAGAGAAACCAGACCCAAACCATCCATTGTCCATCTGTCCTAGGCACTGTTCTTCAACGTGCTTTTGCTTAAGGAGGAAAGATGGTTGTGACCTCCTGTTTACTGCTGGCACTCTCCTTCCAGAGAAACAACGAGCCAGATTAAAGTGTATACAGCAGCTCATTCCTGTGTTAGCTCATTTGACTATCACAGGGAAATATCTTGCAGTTCTGAAATCTGAGAACTTCCACTAGAGACTCACCAACTACTTAGCCACCAAAACCCAAGATCGTGGGGAAAAAAAAAAATTAAATATATATTTTAAAATTATATAAAAATTTAAAAAATGCTAAAACCAACGTCTCGTTTAAAATAATTTTCAATGTATTTCCATAATGCTACAGGCAATTTCAGTTAGCAACATGTGTAGTGTATTGAAAGAGAAGCAATCAAAGACATTGTCAGAAAAAAAATGGGATAAACTGTAAATAGCAATCACATCTTTCAGATATTCAAGATGGGCACCACTGGTTTCTTGGTCTTAAATGGAAGATTTATCATTATGGAAATGATGCTAAATTCTCCTTAAAAACAAATCAGAAAAGGCAAAACCAAACTGCTGCCTCCAGCACAGTACGCACCCGAGGACGATCGTGGCAATTTTGCTTTGCATCAGTTAACAGAAAACACTTTTAAGGGACAGCACTGTATTTCTCAACCTTCATAAGCTTCTACAGCTGGCAATACTGTTATCATTTAAACTGTCTCTGGAAACATACATTTCTTGTGTTTGAAGAAACCCAAATGAACACCCCCCCGTGCAGGTCGGACCTGCAGCGAGCTGGGAGTGCTGGGGAAGGCTGGCTTTGCAGCTCGGGCGGAGGGCTGAGCGGGTTGAGGGAGAACCTCTTCTGGGTATTTCCCTCTCTGCAGTAAGCAAAAATGCCCCCCTCGGAAAAACACCATTTGTAGGTTGTCGCAGGTTAAGACAAACCTTAAAAAACTAAATCAGGCTTAACAAAGGGGCTGCTTCTTAACACAGCTAATGGCTCAGGTTCCTCTACAGACAAAGACGCTGTTTGACCTACTGCTCTAATTAGAGGAGCAGTGATGTTGACATTTGTGTTGCATAAAGCAGACATGTTGATAGCCAGAGGGAAAGCTGTCATTGCCTCTAAAGATCACAGCATTCATGGCGATGCACGATGCAGCCTTTAAATATTCAAATAATCAATTCGATGCTTAACTTCTTTTACTGATAACAAGAAACAACCCCCAAATGAGCAAAAAAACCCAACCCCAAAACAACCCCAACTTCAGTCAGTGTTAATGCTGAAAGATTAACAGGCAATACATGAATCAATTTTATTCTGCCAAGTATAGTATGTCCTTCCAGTTTGTACGTAATCCAGTTTTGCCATGAAGAAACACAAGTAATTTATACTGTGTGGATTTTTCACTTACTATTAAAATAATAACAACCACCAGAGACCGCGGTTCACACATTCATATGTGTCAAGTTCACCTAAGCATGAAAACAGATACCTCTTCTCATTTATAAATACATGAAGTGAGTTTTAATTTAACTCTGATCTATTGCATCATATTCCCTTGACATGAGCCGCACCATTGCTACAGATGGGCACTTCATGTTTTACAGATCAAAATCCCTGCAGTAAATCCTCTCTGTGCAGCACCCAAGTACTCTAGAAGGATGGAGAGCCCTTAACGCTGCAGCTCAATTAGCTCCAACCCCCCCCGTCCAGTTTTTTCCCCAACATGTGACGTTCTCAAGCCCACTTTTTCCCAAGGCGAAGCTGAACATGAAGTACAACAGACTGACAGGAGGTTTCGTACTGCAGTCCAAGATCAAAGCTTTCCATTCCCACCTCCTGCATCCCGAGGAAAGAAGTCTCCTACAGGTGTGGAGATGGAGGGAGGAATTCCTCACTCCTACAACATATCCTACAATAGGATATTGTATATATATGTGTGTATATATATATGTATATACATATATACATATATGTATATATATGTAGGAATATCCTACAACATGCTGCTGGCTCGATACAACCCATCCTGGACACTTTTAGAGCCTGTTTTGTAATTAATTTCTCTAAGTGGATAATTGAATCATTAAGCTGAATTAGATCAATATGATAACGCACAAAATAAAAATGTAACTCTTACTTATCTCACTGTTCAGTCCAGCCTTCAAAACCATTGCTATGCGATTGCTACTGTCCATGACTTCTGAAGGAAACAATTTAACCTGGCAGGCACCATGCTGCCCGAGCTTAGAAAAATTAAGAAAAAAGACCTTTACAATGGTATGTATTTTGTTTGGATGTAGAATGCACCAAATGCCTCCCATTCCTTTACTAATGCTTTTAATTTTCACCCCAGCTTTTTAAAACTGTTCTGCTTTCCCTTGCATGGCATCCCATGTGGCCAGCCTTGCTCTAAGGGAAGGCACGCGAAGCTCGTCTGTCTTCCCCATACAGCTCCAAACACAGCACGTGGCTGTATATATATGAAAGATAACGAGACAATCTTAAAACACACTACGGTGAGGGGATCTGTGAGCCTGCAAAGATGCTTGGAGGGTAGATTACAGGAGACACCCCCTGAACGGCGGCAAAGGTTTGGGTTGCTTCAGTACAGTAAAATCTACACCTTGTTGGTTGATAATCAAGAAAAATCAAGCCTGAAATGACACTCATGTATAAAGAAGATAAGGAAACGGGGCCACAGTACACTATACATCACAGCAGGGGAGGGAAAGGTAAGTTTATGTCATTCACTCTTCGCTGCAACAAGAGCTGCTATTTATTCCCTATTGATCTTCACCATAACTGTAAGTAGCCACAGAAAGCCATTTCCACGCCAGGACAGGGCTTTCCAGAAGCAGTTTCGCTGTTTACAATACCTTGGAGAAAAAGATGGAGGAATGCAGAGGAAGGAAGGAGATTCTTCTCCCTCAAATTTGTTTTACACTGACAGAAATCCATTGATCTTGTAGGAGGCTTTTTTTCTCATTTGCAAGGACATATCCTTCCATCCCCTGAAATTCCCTGCTCCAAAAATCAGACTGCTTAAGCATAAACTGGGGCACTAGAGGCAGATACAACAAACACCAGAGGAAAGGGCACGGCACGGCACGGCAGCAACAAGGCACGATGCCACAGCAGATGGTTTGCGGTTAGACCTGGGCAAAGGAAGGGAGCTGAGGCGGATGATGTGGTAGGTACATCGGCATTAAAGGGGAGATGCTGCCCCATGTAAGAAGTGACCCAAGAAGGACGAGTTCAGAAATGCAAAGCTCCTGGTGTTGTCCCTGGAGTCACTCGTCTCCTGCTCGCAGAGAAAGGTCTCCCAAAGAACTAAGCTGAGACCCTGTCTTTGGAGAAGGGGCCAAAAGCTACGATTGTTTTGGCTCCAAAAGGGAGAAGATTTTGGTGGAAGACTGCAGGTGCACA
The DNA here is from genome assembly GCA_008921705.1 of Burhinus oedicnemus. Classification (NCBI taxonomy): domain Eukaryota; kingdom Metazoa; phylum Chordata; class Aves; order Charadriiformes; family Burhinidae; genus Burhinus; species Burhinus oedicnemus. The sequence continues at coordinate 421,285 of VFFE01006453.1, read as the reverse complement.
TTGCAACAGAGAAAACAAGGATGGTGTGAACGCTCTCCCTGGGCACTTCCAGGGAGCAGCCTGTGAGAGGACAGAATCAGCCCAGGTAATGCCTTTGTGCACAGTTCAGGTAGGGCATGTAGACCGCGTTATAGTGGCATTCGAAGTCCCAGACCCCAGCTCCCACATGTCACCTGTCGGATTTGTCATAGCACAGGAGATGCCTCTTCCTTTCCACCACATGCTCCTTTTTTCAGGAGGAAAGCAGCTTGGCCACAGCGGGCTCAGAGCTCGCAAAGGAACAAGCTATATTTATCCTAGAACATTTGCAACTCCTGATGGATCTAGAACATACCACGGTAAAAAGAAATAAATGCTATTTTCCAGTATTGCTGTTAGCACTTGCACAAGCCAAGTGTTATAAAACAGCATCTGACATGACAGTGCTTTACATAGTCCCTGCAGGGACAAACCACCACCTGGAAGAAAACAGGGAGGAATCAGGCCCTTTATTAAGAAGAGGCTCAAAAGTCCCATATCTCAGAGAGAAAGTTTTGCAAATTCATCGTACAAATTTGCACTTTATCTGTTCAGCATGTAACTAGCACACGATTTTCAGGCATTACTATAAAGCAATTTATTTCTCCAGACAACAGGAGAGGGCAGGAGGTTCCTCCAGAGCCAGGACTGCTCCTGCTTTTAAGCTTGCCTAAGTGCAGCCATTGCAGACCATGGCAGCTGGCAGGCTCAGCCACAGAGCCCGCTGCCAATTACTGTTAGCAAACACATTTGGTTTCATTAAGCCTTTCTTCTTTCTCCAGGTGTTACAGTCCTGGTTTCTGGAGCAATCACAGGCACCGTTTAGAAACATCCTGGGAATGGGTGCTTGAAAAGCCCTCACAAGGTTCACCTCGGAGCTGCCGAGCGTAAGGGTTTACTGCCTGCGCCAGAGATGCACCTGCAGCCTACGGGGTCCGATGCTACGTGGAGGGATCAGTCTCACCTCCACAGTCCTCAGCTGCTTCATCCGGGGTGTCCCCTTCCCTGTGAGGTTCCCGGGGCTACCTCCCTACCCTGGCAATAGGGCTTCCTTCACAGAAATCAATGTTAAAATTCAGATTAGCCTATCAGGGCAGCAAGCCCTGCTGTGCATGTTTTCAGACCAGATCAGCGATGAAGCAGGGAGCACACGTGAACCTTGCATCTGCAGCTGAGTGGGAAGGGAGTGGGGGGAATGCAGAGGAAGAAACAACTTCCAGGGTTTCAGATCCAAATTTTTGTCAAGAGGAGCTGGACCAGACCACAGCTTCCCCCTAATCACACACACGAAGCAGTAGTGTTCGCAGCTATCAGGATTTCCACTGGGAAATCCGTGAGGTCTCTTAACTTCCAGTGTTCATAAAGGGGCTGTGCCCTCGGTGATGGGGGTGCGCTGTGTAAAGGATGCTACAAAAACCCACACCAGGAAGGCAGTGGTTCGGCAGAATTACACACTCACAACCCACTATTGGGGTTCGATATCTGCCTGAGCAGAGCCACCAGCAAACGGGGCTGAGAAGAAGGGACCGAGGCTTCCGGACAGGGTGCAGGGTGAGAGCAACGTGAGGAGCAAGGTTTCAAGAGGCCTCCGAAGTCGGGCAGTGAGTTTTGCATGTGCTGAGCCTGCCATGCCGAGAAGAGCTGTTGCTTCACAGCTGCTGAGGCCATGAGCCTACTGCCCTGCAAATGGATCTGCTTCTCCCACTGTCCTGAAATTCCACGCTTGGCTCACACCACGTTTAATTAAGGTTTGAAGTCTGCTTTTTTTTTCCCTCCAAAAACCCAATAGTGAATAATTCTTCTGATTAGCCAGCAAAAGAGATGATGTGCTATTGGACTGATAGCTATAAGGCATCTGTAAACGCTCAAAAGGTACCAGTCTGGGTACCAATCTAATGCAGTTGAGGAAAATAGGTAATTGCAGGCTCATATATTATAGAGCCAAAGCAAATTACCTGCTGATGATGTCTTTATAGCACTGATTCTGAGGGTGGAGGGATGGTGCCAAATGGAAACCCACTCAGCCTTGGGAACGAACTGACATTCCTACACCCAGGAATCATGTTGTAGATGCTCACAACAGAAGGAAATTGATGGCAGTAATCTCCAGGAGAAGGATGCTAGCTGCACTAAGGCACCCCTGCTACCCACCCCATGTGGCACGACCATCAATCTGATAGCACAATTCAAGGTTGCAGACCATTGCTGGAGAAAGAAATAAAAAATCCACAATGTGCAATTGCTGAGGGAAGCAGAGAAAGAGGATGGCAATTTTTGTCCATTCACTGGATGAAGATACGAGCCTGGAGCAGCTCTGAAGTTAACACATGGGTGTGAGCGGGACACACATACAAACATACAAGTTGTACCTACAGCTACACAGTGTGCTTCTCTGCCCGCCTGGTCGCAGCATCAGTGCAGCTGGCTTTTATAATGCCGGGCCACAAAAAGGGAGAAGAACGATAGTGGAGATGACCTTTAGTGTAGCATCAAAGGTATATTTTGAAGAGCTGCGTTTCCACTGAAATACTGTTCAGCTCAGTGCAAAACCGGCTCTGTGAGACGCTGACATTATGAAGAGTGATGGCTGGTGCTATGCAGGGAGCGCTGCCTGCGACATCCAGCTGCACGAGCACTCGGAGCACAGTCACGTGCCTCGTGGTCGGCACTGCCGGTTCAGGGGATTCGGGGCCGCCTTCGTCTCTCTGACTTTCTGGAAAAGACAGAATCAGGGCAACTAACTTTTCACCATGTGCTGCGTTTGCTGCCAGCAGATTTTCGAGCATGTGCACAGCCACTGCAGCAGCCGGATTTTGCTTCCCCCCTATATTTCCATGGATAAATAACCTAGCGTACATCAAAATAAATTTATCTTGGGTGTAACCTCAGGAAAGTCATTGTGGTAAGAACAGAAATTACGTGGGCCATAGTACAGATGAAGCTGTGTCACTTGGGAAAATAATCTCAGATGTACTTCTCTCACAATTAATAGCAACTAACTTTTTAAGAGGAAAGAAATGTTGAGAATATTTTATCAAACGCAAGTTTAAGAGAAAACAGAATATTGATTTTAAAGAATACTTTTCAAACGCTTGTAACGATAAAACATTCCTACGATACGTAGTTCACAAAGACAACCCCAGGCCAGAGTAGGTGGAGACTAACATATTGACTTCATTGAAGCAGACAGAGTATGCATCGGTTTGAAAGCTGGCCTTAACATTTTCCTTCTTTAAGTCAGTAGCAGAATGGCATAATAGGAGAGCATTTTTAAAAATATCCACTGCGGCTGATGCAGCTGAAAATATGTTCTGAAACAGCTCTGCTGACATACAGAGTGATAGAAAGTGGCACTTACGAGATAGCTTGATTTACATAGACATCCGTATTAGAACATGAGTTACTTCTTAAGATTCATGCATCCTATAATGATTTACTGCAATTTTTAAATTAGAAACAAACAGGAAAAAAAAGCAAAACACTCAGAAGCCCATAATAAGACACACAGTTATGTTTGTGTTCTTTCATCTTGGTATTGGTAGACACTGCTGCAGTGCACTTCCCGTCATGAGGATATTTTGTCCTGGCCCCCAAGCCCAGCAGTAGTGGCACATTCTACTTTCAACAAATGCTCCTGAAAGGCTGCTTCGCGTTTAAAAAGGAATATGAAGGGACTAGGGAAGGCCAAATTGGCTTGTCCTGAGCACCGCTTTGTAGTGAAAAGCTGCCATCCAACTTCATAGAGATGCTGTGGTTGAACCCCTTCCAGTGTCATCCCCCAAAGAGCAGTCCCACCGCCAGGGCTGGAGGATCTTGCTTTCCATGTCCAGAGCCAGGTTAAACCCATTACATCATTCAGCTACCAGATTTCACTGCAGATTTGGCAGTTTGCTAAGGTACAAAGTTATTCAGCACACATTATTGCTTAGGAATCATTTGCCTATTCATAGCACGTAAGTCACATTTTCTGGAGTTTTTTAGCAAGTTTGTTCTAGGCACAGCAGATATTCTAATAAAACATTCAATACGTATCGAAAAGTCAGCAGTTCTTGTTTCATTTTTGCAGACTGGAGGGTCAGTTTCAGGACAGGATGAAGCAGAAGTCTGATTTTGTAGCCCTTGTAGCAGTCAAAGACAGAGCAAATAGCCACCATTTAACTCTGGTGGCAAGCTCCCTCCAGCAACAAAGCCATCCCTTCTGCATCGGAGGCATTTCTGAGGATTCCGCAAGATATCCCCATCTATGCCTTTTCTATACCCACCTCTTCTCCTCAGAGATCCTTTTGCCCATCTCAAACATTCATTTTGCAGCCACATCACGCATCCACAGCACATCCAGCGGCTGAACCTGCACCCTACTCACCTTACTGGCAACAGAACGGCTCTCCCTCTCCCTCAAACCAAGGGGTATTGACAGTTGCCATGAAGTTACATTTGTTTAAGTAGAAATTTTTAGATACGAAAACAAGAAATAAAAAGCCCAGAAAGAAGACCACAGCAGCGTGGCATCATTGTGAGATGTGCCCTAAACAGCTAAAAGCTGCTGTTGTAGAGATTATGAGTAATTTTTACAGAAGAGAAAGTAAAACTTTACACAACCCTAAAAAATGCCAATTCCTCCTGTGAAATCTTAGTCTTTTCATGTATGCTGCCCTCTCTGAATGGACTCCTCTGCTGCTTTGTGTATGGGTTTACTGCTGCCTCGCTTATGTTGGGGTGCCCCATGTTCCCAGCGGAGCAGGGACTCTACTGCCAGCAAGCTCTTTCTAGATCTGAAGCCCCTTCAGGTGCCCAGTGACCCTCCGGAGCTTTTCCTTTGGAGCTGAGTTGAGTGAGAACAAACTACTTTTGCCACACACAGCCTCGATTTTCCAATTTTGCTTAAATTAAATTAGGACCATCACTATGACACTCCCATAGCATCTTCCAGAAACAGGGAAGGGAACAGTGAAGAGAATCCTTCCCCCTCTCCCAAACGCACCACCGTCTGTCAAACAGGACTCCTCTCTGTTGACGTCTCTCAGGGACACAGTATGGGAGTGCTTTTAATTATTTGCCTCTTGACAGATGTGCTACAGTCTTTGCTTGGGAAAAGCAGGTAAAGCAGCACGGGAGGAAACTTATATGGTTTGTGGTCGTTCTTAGCACGGCGGTTTTGCTGAGAGGTTTTTTTGTTTTAATGAGTCTCTTCTGTCTCGCTGTCAGCTCTGAAGCAAGTCTTCCTGCCCAAAATGCACAAACTTTCCATTGCACAGAGACATCAGGCTATACCGCCCAAGACCAAATCCTACATGCAGTTATTCCCAGCTGGTGATGCCACAAAACTCACCCAAAGCCACCATGCAGGTGAGTGGCGAAGCCCGAATCAGGCCCAGGAGCTCCAGACCCCCAGGCCGAAGCCCAGACGTGGATTGCAGCACTGTTCCTCCTCTGCTCTCACCCTTTTCAAACAAACCGCTATGCTTATAGAAACCTCGCACCAAGCCCTAGACAGATACACGTGGCAGAAGGAGAAGGGAAAAGAGAAATAAGAGTAGCAACAGGAGACAATTACAACCTCTAAATTTTCACCATCTGCACACTGTGTTTCCTAACCAGGCACCTCCATAAAAAGAAAAGTCTTTTTAACAATGCTGAGGATTAAACCCCAGTCAAATCTGACAAATAAAAGCTTATTCAGAAACTCTGATGTATTTCTTGGGGATTAATGACACTTGAAAGCAGAACAAACCATCGCGCTACAAACCATAAGGAGAAATCAGCACTTAATGGTGATTTATTACCCTTACAGAAAACAGAAAAATTGAACTATTTTGGATGAACCAAATCAAAAGCATCATTTTTGGCTATAACAATCCTTTTATTTCAAATTAAACTAGAAACTAAGTGTTGCTTTCCGATTTGGGATACTTTAAAACCTTTCTAATAAAAGCAAAGGCTAGTTTCATAAGAGGACTTAAGAGTGTGATTTCACAACCACTGCGGAAGCTGCCTTGGGTTTGAGCCGCAGATCTCTGTCCTGGCCACCTCTCTTCCCTGGAAGCGAGGAATTCTTGCAGAGATGCAGTGAGCCGGGGTGGGTGCTGCAGCCTGGGGTACCACCTCCCTCCCCCCTGCCCAGGCTCCTTCCGAGCACACCTTCATCTCCATGTGGGCCCACAGGTTGTTCTTCCCAAAGCAATAAGTACACGGGTTGATTCGTATCACTGATACTAATCATGACTTAAATCAGTAAGATTAAAAACAAGGTTTCCTGAGCTATCTCCGTTTTGGTTTGCATTTGTGCTTTTCAAAGCTGTTTTCCCAAAGGAAACTCTTATTGGTTAGAAGAAACTTGGTGCTTTCTTAGGTGATCGGGAGAATACATTATTCAGTATCTGAACGCAGTAAGCAATTACACAGATTAAACATACCTTTATTCAGAATTTTAATTTTTACATTAACTTAGGTAAAAGTGAATGATGTTCATTTTGCACTTCATAGATTTTTTTTTTTCTGGTTTTGATTTGCCATGCTGCATAGTGATGGAAATTTGAATTTTAATTCACAGCATACAAAAATAAGCTTACATAATTCCCTCAGTGCTATCTAAAAATTAACTTTAAAAATACTACAAAATACAGATTAAGTATCATCTGTCATCACATGGAACTGACAGACTCTAAGCTTGGTCTCCTCTACAGCTTGAGAGCTAGCAGATCTCCTTGATTACATTTTTATTCATAATTAGAACACCAGGAAAAAAAAAAAACAAACCCAAAACTTTATGCTTATGCTATTCAGTTTCCAAATTTTGAATTCACATTATTCAACTGATGCAAGTGAACTAACAGCCCTCTCTGTACTTCTGCAGGAAGAAGCAACAGTGGTTTAACACTTAAATGCAAACTACTTTTGGACTTCCACCTTTTCTGTGAGCAGACATTCTTTGTAACTTCAACACCCAGCATGTAGCACTGACAGCGAAGGTAGATTTTAACAGTTTTTTTTTAAAGATATAAAAAAGCAAACAAAAACCTTCATCCAGCCAAGCAATGAGCTGTGGCACACACTGACAAAGGCTCTCAGACTAATAAATATAAAATACAGTTTATATATATTTGTTGCTTATCAAAGGTAAAACCCAGCCCTTAAATCCTTCTACTAGGTTGCCTTCTTGTATAGGTTTTCCACCCCGGGTGAATTTCCATATTACTTAGTTTTAATAACAGCACAAGTTCGATAAAAGCTTTCTCTCTTGTTTCAGAATGAGACCTACATATTAATTTCATTTCCATAATTCACATTTACAAAGGTACTGATTTCTGATTTCATTCATGATTTGCCACCTGATGCTGCTTCTAACCAAGAACCATGTAAAGAACCTTCTCCCAACCTCTGAAGCTGCTCAGCCATGAATTGACATGTAGCTATAGAAGTATTTCAACATCTGTAGCAAGACTTCAAGGAGAAACTGCATCTCTCACATCGCCCACCTTTTCCAAACAGCGTTCAGAACAATGATCAGGTAATAGACCCACTGAAGGCAGAAAATAATCTAATAATGGCTTTCTTGGCCTACAATTCTTCCAACACCTGTTCTTCCTGCTGTGTTTCATATTTCAAAGCTCTTTTAAAATAAAAGATAATGCTATTTGCTTGAAATCCTCACTTTAGACAAGCCTGCTGAGTACGCCATTAATAAAGTCCCACTAACAGAGACACCAGGATATATACAAATAATTACAAACACACTATTCAAGATCAATTTTAATCCCCCGTTAACTCCATTACCTTCTCTATTTGTTTCACATTTAACTGTCTTCTTTAACTGCCTGCTCATTTTTTTTATCCAATTAAAAAAATCCTGAGAATAAAGCATTTTGCTCTTTTATTTCTTAACTCAGGCAACATCAGACTGGTGATACCCTCCCATCTACACCTCCTCTGCTGGCTCACGAGACACCCTTCTTGTACCAATACACTTGAAGGACATGCAAGATGGTTCAGCTGCAACTAGCGCCTGGACGAGCTCTAACGGGTCCTTCATTAGGACTTGCAGATGGAGTTTCACTCTCATCACTCCAGGAATGAGACCTGCCCAAGGGTTGCTCCAGGGTCTTGTGCTACCTCTCCTTTGAAGACAGGCTGAGAGAGTTGGGGTTGTTCAGCCTGGAGAAGAGAAGGCTCCGGGGAGGCCTTAGAGCAGTCTTCCAGTACCTAAAGGGGGCCTACAAGAAATCTGGAGAGGGACTTTTTACAAGGGCATGTAGTGATAGGACGAGGGGTAATGGCTTCAAGCTGGAAGAGGGTAGATTTAGATTCGATCTCAGGAAGAAATTCTTTACTGTGAGGGTGGTGAGACACTGGAGCAGGCTGCCCAGGGAAGCTGTGGATGCTCCATCCCTGGAGGTGCTCAAGGCCAGGTTGGATGGGGCTTTGAGCAACCTGGTCTAGTGGAAGCTGTCCCTGCCCACGGCAGGGGGGTTGGAGTGAGATGATCTTTAAGGTCCCTTCCAACCTAAACTATTCTATGATTCTATGATTCTATAATTTCACGTGCAGTCCAGCTTCACAGGATCGCTCCTGCAGTGCCATCCCAACACTTCTCCTACGCAACTTGCTGGCCCCAGCACTGAGCTACCATACACCTGTGCCACAGAAGTCCCCCTGACCCTTGCAAGTTTTCCACCTGCCTTTTGCAAAACCAAAGGCAGCATTTGCTTCCTGGGATATCTCGTGGCAAGAAGGCAAAACTGTTCTTGAGTTACTTCAGCCAAGCGACTGGCACGTTTGTAGGTTTGCTCCCCCCAGCATGGAGGGAAGGGAGATAAGATCAGGGGAAGGGAGATGGGGAAAGTTGCAGCAAGAGGGGGCAGGACAGATTGCTGAGAGAAAGAAAGAAGGGGATGCTGCTTGTTAGAAAGAAAACAAGTGGGGTTTTTTTGTTTTTGTGTTAATCTGGTTGTCCTGGGTCAAATCCAGTGGAGGCTGGCCAACTTCCATTAGCTAAGCAGCCGGCCCACTACATACTCCGCTTGGGGATTGCGGTTTCATTTCTAGAGGCCTTAAAGACACCTGCTAGAGCTCCCTGCTACCACGGCCAAACATTGCGTATGACTAAAAATATGCTTTGTTTATTTAAATGAAACTTTTACCAGACTGTAGGGCTAGTGGACCGATGTCAACAGCAGTGAATCTCTGTTTACCCAGACAACAGGTGCAGTGAAAGCAAGGGCGCTCCCCTCCCTCGGCACGTAGCAGGGTGCTGACAGTAGAAAGAATGGGAAAAACCCATAGGATAAGAGAGGGCAGGTCTGAAGGATCAAGAAGGCCAAGAGGGAGAGATTTCAATCTTCCCTCCTTAGCTCCTTGCTATCCCAGAGGATGAGATCCCACATTCACTCTTGACCGTGAGATAAGATGATGCTCTTTGCCATGAAGATGCTGCTAGGTGATACATTTTTAGGAGATTTTCCAGTGCAGAAGTCTCCATCTGGACCACACCCCAGCATTTCTCCTGCTCCATGACTCCACACTCCAGCCATGCTGGATGGCTGGTCATAGAGCAGCTGCAACTGTGGGATCCCAGGCTGCGGGGAGCCCTGCAGCACAGTTCCGTAGGCATGTGAGATGCGGCACAGCTGCAGGGAAGTGTGAAATGGGCGTCCAAAGCATGAGTCACACATTCCCCGTGCAGGCTGCACACTAGGGAGACAGGCCAGTCTTGTTTCTTCTCTTTAACCACTGCATTCACTCACCGCTGTTTGGAGCTAGCTACCTCTTCCACACGTAGGCAGCACACCCTGCTCCGAGATAACCCGTGGTGGTGGGCAGATGAAGTGTTTGGGAGGGAAGGAGCAAGAAGTCTCATCTTGCAGAGAAGATTTTGTGAGTTTAGTTCATCCCTCCAACATCAGCATTTGGAGGGAAACAGGAGTCCAGAGACTCCAAGTCCGGTCCTTTTTAGTCAAAAAGCCAAGGAGATCCCGGGAGCAAGGGGTTATGGCTGGCAAATAGGAACAAGAGTTCCAGGAAGAAAGAACACAGGCTGTGTGAGTCTGTCCTCACAACACCAAATATAATCCACATAGGACTCAAAAACAAGTTAAAGCAAGAATATTAATAGATGTTTAAATAGACTGTTGTCATCTAGTACCTCTCGCAAATCTAATCAGACGTAACTAATACTGCAAAAAGCCTCTTGCAATGGCATCAGATGTAGCATTTAATAGTCGATTTGCACAGGATATCAGTTTCTTTCTCCCTTTTTGGACGTGTTTAGTTGATGTTCCACATCAGGTCCTGCTCCTGTCCCAGTCCATACTCACTTCAGTTTGTGACCATCTGGGCACCTCTGTCTGTCTCCCATTCCCCCTTTTCTTTCACCTACCACAGCAACAAAATCTCCAGGGTGTTTCTGTACTCACAGTGTTGGACTGTGGCAGATCCACATCTCTGAAAGTAAACACAAAACACCACCAAGCAGCTGGACAGGCAAGTGTGCTTACCCAACCTCTGCCACCTAACCTCATCATTACCCTGAGCTTCACCAGCCAGGCTTCGGGGTCGCATAGTCTTCAGATCACATCCATGGAGCAGGACCCCAAGTTAACAAAACTGCCCAAAAGAAGAGCAACTTTGAACATTAGCTAAATCCAGTTTGATAAAGCACTGAAGACGTGTTTAAGCCCTACGCTATCACAAAGCTTTGAAGCACATGCTTTGAGTTGAAGTATGCACTCAAGTTCTCTGTCAAACTGGGGTCCGTGCCCTGATTTGAATCCAACTCTTCTCACCTAGCACGGAGTTCATGTAGGCCACCTGATCAGCTGGAGAGCAAGACTAGCAGCATTTGCAAAATGAGGATCACATCCCCTACTTCCCAAGGACAAAGGGGTTAAATTCCTTAGTGTAAGAGGTGTTCAAATGCAAATATCATGGAGGCAGCGTGAAAACTCAAAAATTAACAGTAAACAGGACAATTTGCTGACAAGTCAAGAAATCTTTATCTAAACTGCTGCTGTGCCTCATGAGGACATTTGCGGGCAGAACACAGTAGTAACGGTACCAGCTGCTTTTAAGCAGGAAGACGCACAGGAAAGGTTAGACACCCATTGGGATATGCGTACAGTTAAGGACTGGCTGCAGAGCCTGCTGAGGCCAATGGGTCTGAGAACAGTCTTAGAAACCTAAATTTAAAAAAAAAAAAAAAAAAAAGATGGATGTATTTGTGATCCATGACTGAATACAGCTAAAGGGAACTGGTTTTCCTAATTATATTTATCTGGAGAATCTTTTTGATTTAAACACTCGCATAGCTGTAACAATGTTATCTAATTTTGGCAGAGCAGAACAGAGTAGACTGACTAAAATTAGGTTTGCAAACATGCACCAAGAGACACAAGGCTTGACATGACTCATCTACTTCTCTAACTAACAGCTTCCCTGATAGACTAATGGAGGAATCCTCAACAAGGATAATAATTTTCTCAATAAAGGCAGAAGAATTAAAGTAACCCTGTTATGAGCAATAAGGAGATACTGCATTTGCCCCGAGGTAGCACATTCATTTTCAAGACATCTAGCAATAGAAAACCTCTTATCTGGAGAAAGGACTTTTAAATATTTTCCTGGAAAGGTAGTTAAATCTGAATTAATGCGTTAAAGCCTATATATCCTCGCCTCCTGCCACAGGTGGGCTTTGCTGGGAAGTCACATTATAAAGCAGTGTGACATGTAAATATAGAAGCAACTTTGTCCAGCAGGGACAATCCAAAAGAAAAATGCCTAAGTAGAAGCCGTTTCCTAAAGAAGTGTCTCAACCTTGGTAGGTTTACACCACGGGAGTCTCACTATCCCCATTTTGCAGACAGTGAATCTGTTTTGCCCAAAGTCACCCCAGTGCTTGCACAAACCGAGGAGGAAAGTCCAGGTGTCCCCAGGCCCTGCTCCCAATCCACTTGCCACATCCCAACATCTCCTTTCTGAAATCCATCCTGACTCTAGGTCTCTATAACACGGGTGGAAGTCAGACTAAATCCAACAACGTTCTGCACTAAAACGGTGAAGTTGCTGAGATCAGTACTTTCTACCCGAGTTCTTCAGACTCAGAGAAGAGTTCCTACATGCCATACGTGCCTCGCGCTCTCCAAAGCCTGAGCCGAGACACAACACCGCTAGAACAGGCTCTCCTTATCAGTGCCTCTAAGACCATGCAAGCAGGCAGGAAGATCACAATACTCTGAAAGCAGGGGGGCTTTCTGCGATGATACCTTCTAGAAAATTCGACCAGTTAATCAAAACAACACTGGGTAACGCACATCGGTGTAGGAAAGACAAATTGTTTCCCAGACAAGGATGGCAGAAGCACAAATATTGTGCCTCTTGCAAACATGAAGTGTGACTTCAAGTTCTGCGCATGCAACTCAGTTAAAATTTATCCCGGCACTAATAAAGCTGTGATCATGTCAAGGAAGCCCTGGAGGCTGAGACAGGGGAAGCCATGGAAGAAGACGGAGTGGTTTCCTACTTTCAGAAGGATTTAGAAGTCCTAGACTAAACTTTTCATGCCACCTATCTACCTACCTACCTTCTGTTTCTGGCTATCCTCCTGGGTCTTTATTCCAGTAATGGCTGCAAATTCAGCCAGAGTAGTTGAACCCACAACTGCTCTTGGTACCATACTCCCACAAGTTCAGCTACTCTGGTGCCCTTAGTCCTCCCTTTCCCACAGGCTCTTGGGTGCCTTCCGTGAGGAGCCCTCATCTCGGGAACAAGACAGTACAAAGCAGCCCTGGTCTTTGAACTGTCCGGCAGGCTGTAAAGAGCTCCTGATGCTGGGGGCTGCAGAAGAGAACAGACCTGTATAGAGCAGAGGCGTTGCGATAAGAAGGAAAGTTACTGTTTAACTGGTTTAATTGGTGTAATAGGAGACACCATGCCTCTTTTTACTGTTATAGAAATATGAAATGTCATTCTCTGTCTTCCACCTTACACCCAGAAACATAATGGCACCAACATTTCACTTACTGGGAATAACTCCATTTTCTCTGCAAGCAAAACGTCAGGAACTTTGTATTTTTAAAAATGAAAACTCAGATTAGACTTGACATTTAGAAGCTTCCAAAACTGGCAGGCCCGAGGGCCGGGGACTTTGCAGTCCCGAGAGGGCAGCTGTGCAAGTTCAAAGAAATGAAGTGCAAGGAAATTGCCTAAGTTGACCTCCTCTTCAGCAGCGGGAGAGAAAGCCCAACACTTCCATGCTTCGCTGGGCAGGCATTCATGAAGATGAGTAAAATATTATAATCAGAAGCCCAGTCTTCACAAGGAAACTCACGGAGGCAGCTGGTCTCCACCCCAGCTTAAGAATTAACTCTACTGGCCCCTGTAGAGGAGCAGGTCCCTGACACCAGCCCGTTACCTTCGGCTCTCCTTTCTTACGTGACCTCACAACCCTTCTTATGCCCGTAGATGAATAAAACCCCTTTGCATAGCCACTGTCGTTTCACTCGCAGCCTTGGGCAGCAATCTCGCAGTGGGGAATTGAGTCCAGCAAGCCGGTGACTGCATCTTTTCTGTCTTACGGAAGCGCAACACAGCATTTTGTGCTAGGAAGAAGGCTCGGTTGTTCAGCAACTTTTGAACACATGCTTCTAGAAGAAAAATATCTGCCACTGTAATTAAGGGTAGGGTGCTTAACTAAATATTTCTTTTGTCAGGCATTCATTTTAAAATGAGAATTTGTTGCCACATTATGCCATTTTAATATTGGATTGCCCTCAACCAGAACATCTGTGTGCTTAACCAGCTGCTTTAAACAAGTGCCTTCTCTAAAACTAAGTCAAACAGATTATGTGTTTTATTATAGCCAAATTTCACTGTGAAGTTCATTCTCTCCCATGCTGTAGTTGGCAACAAGAGAATTATCAATTAATTTCCAAATTAAACAAAAAGCCAAAAACCAAACAACTCTTACTAAAGAGATGGCAACCAGTGCCCTATAACTGTGATAAAGATGTTAGCACCGTAACATTAAAAATTATTTACGTATTCATCTGCTTAATATTCGCTAAGACAGTTGGAAGCATGTCCCAGTGAACAGCCACGGTCAGTCACTCTGCAGCTGGCAGGAACAGGGGAAGAAGAGATCAGCTCCCGGAACACGTAGGTGATTGTAGCCTTCAGCTCAGCACAGGCTCGGCTGCTCTAACTATTGGCTTCGGGTATTCACGTGCACTTTTAAAAGCATTGCAGCACCTCTCAGAGTAGTGAGATGCAAAAGCTTAGTCAGCTGTGAGAAGGGATATGGGATTTCTCCTCCCGGAGCTCAACTTTTCAAACAAAAAGTTATCAGTTATCCTTGTGAGAAGGGATTTAAAGTGTAAACTGGATGTAACGGGCCCATCTGTGCAAGCTTTCAGAAAGCCTGAACCATGCTCAAGCTCCATATTAAGCTGTTTGCTTTCATTATTCCCTGTTATTTCACTGGTTAACGAATTATAAGCTAGACCCAGTACAGGAATAAAGTAGTATCATGTGGAGAAGATCCCCAACTACTCCACACAAAATGCAGCAGTTTGAGACTTTACAAGATGATGTCAACAGAAGCACAGGGATTATTTTCTTGAAGGGAATTTCCTTTTCAGCATTTGGAAACTACTGCACCAGTGAAACTAGGCTGGTCTAGGATGACATTTAAAACAAAACACTTAGAAAAAACAAGTGGTTTCAGGCAAATGTCAGCTATCCCAGCTTCATTAGTTAATTGATTCAAAGCATAAAGACAATAACACCCAACTGAGATGACAAAAGCTACAGATTGTCAATATAAGTCACAGACCAGGAGAAGCTCAGCATACATTTTGACATATCTACTTTTATGTTTCAGTTGTTCACTACCTCTGGAACCTTCTTAAATCCCCTGCAATTCTCTCCACAACTTCTCCAACATCCCAATGGGCAGGTAGGTAAATCATGAGGGAAGCTATTCTGAGTCTTCTTCATTTGGATAGGTTTTACTACCCCAGCACAGGTAGCTCTTTGGACTTTTCAATACATCTTTCCCTTGGAAAGCTTCACAACACCGCAGTACAGACATTTCAGTGGATTAGGTGCTATAACACATCCAAAATAGAGCCAAAGCACAAATAATGCCGGCAAAGTACAAGGCACATCATACAATTTAGCATACAGGGCAGGCTTTTATAAATAGTCTGTATGAGTACATAGGGACATGCAATATTAGTTAGGCTAAATTAACCTGAGAACACTGACGTAGTAGTGCTTAGGGTACCCCCGAAAAGGTGGTCTTCAGATGGCTGTGTAAGCATCACAGGCACTGCATTAGAAATATATTTCAAGGAGAATTCAAAGTAAACTTAAAGAACAAGGACATGTCGAGGGATGCTGTAAGCATCAGAGAAGCAAAGAACAGAACTGCTGAACGTTCACTACAGGAGGGCAGTAGGTGATCTCGTTTGAAGAGGTGCCACCAGAGCTGCCCGAAACATCCCAAGTAACACTGAAACCATTCTCTATTTTGTACCCCAACCACAAGCGAAGTTCTGTCTTGACTAACACCATGTATTACAAGGGAGCTTATTTACTCCATTTCCTGAAATAAAAAGATGCGTTCAAGCAATAAAATGAATTCAAAGCTGTGATCTCGCCCAAGTCAATGAGACAGTACCTGGGTCATTCCCGTGTTTGTACTCTAAAACTATAGTTAAATCTACTGGATGTTAAAACACAGGGGCCAGAAGCTGAAGTAAAGATGAGAAAATGAAAGTGCCATTCGCAAAACCCCACTATAAGAAAGATAAACTGCTGTAAGCCACAATGTGGGCCAGATGACATATTAGAGCTGCTCACACTGTCCTGAGTTCTGCTTCACCTCACCCAGCCCAGACAACCTGTAAGTTTCAGTTCTTCATTTAGCCTCCCTTAAAATCAGGAGAAATAAAAGTGCTTCTAGAGCATGCTTCATCCACTCCTAACGTAGGCGGCTAAAACAGGTCAGATGAATCACGTTAGCAGCAGCTTTTTCTCTCCATTGATTACACAAGGATCCTACAGGGACCAGGTCCAACGTAGACATTCAGAGTTAGGGGAAATGAAGCCCATCTCAGACATCTGCACAACCGCAGCCACAGCACTGCTTATCCTCTCACGGCTGAAAGTGGGGCTAATTTCCTCTGCAGAAAAAAGCCAAAAGTAGAAGACAGCCAGCTTTCTGAAGACTGCTGTCGAATCTCAGTTCCCAACAAGTCAAGGTCTTTCCGTTTCAACCATCTGAATTAAGGGTTCAAAGAGTCTGAGTCACGATCTCTATTCCCAGCACTACATCTAATCTGAAATCTGACCTTTGGCATGTCATCTAACCTCATTTTTCCTACTAATTGCAAAGTAGGGATAATTATAACAATCCTGCAAGAATGCTGAGTCTTAATTGATGAACGTCATTAAAGTGTTCTGGGATTCCAGTGCCTCTCATCAAAAGAGAGGTACTATTAACTGTTACATGAACGCTATCACGATTACCATCATAAAGACAGCATTTATCCGATATTTACCTTTGAAACAGCTGAAATTAATTTGCATGTGCTTTTTTTTGGATAGTCCTTCTCAGTGGCATTCACATGCCTATTTCTCTGGGATTTGTATCTTTTGATCTGACACTTTGCAAGTTTACCACCATGTTCCCTTTTTTGCTGCGTGTTAAAATCATGTACTAATGAAAAAAAAAATTTTTTTTGCTTTCTGCCTAAATATGGCTATATGTAAATAGATCTCTCTCTATATATAAAGCCCACACATTCTGCCATTAAGTTTAGCAGACAAATAGATTTGAATTTCGGTAATGCAAACAAATCTGCAGCCTTTTGACAAATCTAATAGACAAATACGAATAATTCCTGTCTAGAAGCCACACTTGAATCACTGTACACAGTAACTTGGGCGAGAAATCAAAACAAAGTGGCGTTGTCTCCATCCTCTGTCCTCACAACCCCAGCAAGGAAAGCTCAAGGAAAGTGCTCACATAATACAAATGCTTTCATTTTACTCTGAAAACAGCTTCCATTTATAGCATGACATAGAAATACAGACACAAAAATATATAGACATGTAAGTGTGTATTTGTATATATACACACATACAGTCATGCTCCAGAGAGCAGGCATCCTTGGACCAGAGAGGCCCACAACAGCAGGACCACTGGAGCCAGGATCTCGCTCATCAGTGCCATTCTCACGATTTAGAACACCTTGCACCTGCAACTTCCCTTTTCTTTGATGTTTATTGATGAAAACATCTCTGCTCATTTTAATTATTGCCACGTAACACCTCTCACCAGAAAAAGCCATGGGACTGATCCTGCACACACCCCAGCACCTTGCCGAGAGCAAAGCGGGATGAGTTCCCCTGGCTTGCAGAAACGCTGGGGCACCCCACCAGCAAGGAAGGCTGCTGCCTGCGCATCGCCACGTTGAGGGGAAGGAGACACCAAGGAAAACCTCTGGCAGAGTGCGAGCGCCGAGGCAGGCTCCTGCAGCCACACTCATGACGTGAAGGACACACACTGCAGCGAAAGCAACCCACCGACAGCAGCGGAGACCAGTTTCAGCCCAGTTACTCACCAGATGTGAGTTTTGCCCTGTTCCCCACAAAGCTGTGATCACATCACTGCTCTGCTGCCCCTTCTTGTTTAAGGGGAGACCCCCCCGCCTGGTGAGAGCTTCCATCCCTCGCACCAGGCTGTCCTCAGCCAGGAGCCGGCACAGCTCCTGGCCGGTACCCCGCCGGGGTGCTCGCGGTCTGAAGCACAGCGCCCCGTGTCCCCAGGCACACATGTACCATTTCTGGGAGCATCTGCACTAAATCTCAGCGTTAGAGACAAATCCGCAGTTCTCTGGCACAACCGTCACCGTCAGAGCTGATCCCCTCTCGAGGTTACAGAGATTTTGGATTGAAGACTACAGTCTGCACACTGAACACCGACTACCAAAAAACCGCGTGACTCCTCCGGCCCGTGTTCCGGGATGAACGGCTTCCAGTGACGCACATTTCTGGGGGCCGCAGCAAGCACCAGCGCGAGCGGCTGCCATTCCGGCAAAGCCAGCGCACCTGCGTCTCCTCACTTGTCCACCAGCTCTGTCCCCACTTGCCTCAGCTTGCTTGAACATCAAAGTAAAACTCAAAGTGACAAGCAACACCTGTTTCCACAGCTATTTTCCACACCCAGATACATCTAATCCTTGCTTCATTGCCTCCTTTAAAGTTTAATAATGGTTTCCGTGAGCAGTCTTAGTCAAGTTTCTGACTTTTTTTACTTAATGCTTCCACGGCTGAGCTCAGACATCTGAAGGAATCTGCGTTTAAGTAATCTGCTCAACACTGAAAGCCCTGCAAATACACTTTCTGCTCATCATCATTTTAAAGCACGAGTGCAAAGCTGCGCTACGGTGTGTATTTTTCCACTGTAGCAATGCAATGGCAGGGTTTTGCTTCCCTTGCATTGGATTTTCTTAACAGCTCCTCTACCAGATGGACTCAGTAAAGTATAAAACAGGATGTATGTCTCAAAATGCATTCTTAAAATTCAAGTTTCTATTAGTGGTGCCCACCAAAACGTTCTGCGTCATCCTTCTAAACAACTGAAAGACCTGACTGAGTTCATAGATTAGCTGTTTTAATTTACATAGGTGTAATTTACACACATGCAATTTGCAGGTAAGGATTTTAAAACCTCAGAAGTCCCAAGAATGCACCAGAAGCTTTCATTTGGCGAAGTGTGACCAGCTGAGTGCTGTACTTGGACCACAACGCATACTGGGGAAACCGATGGGGGGAAAACCCCCGAGAAGTAAAATCACGGCGGGCTCTCCGACCTTGGTGGTACACCGCCCGTGACAGTCCCTGTGCGTGGGATCAAGGCAGCAGCCGCCCGGCTCCCGCCTGCGCCCCCGAGCTGAGGCTGCCATCCCTGGCATCACCTGCCCAGCCAGACTGACCTCGGGTACTTCAGATGGAACGAACCAAAAAAGCAAAGCAAACCACACTCCAGCGCTCAGCAGCCAAATCGCCCATCTACAGGGAAAAACGGTCCGCACCTGACCCCTGGCTCTCCCCTCGCCCACGCGCGCAACGGCAGCCAGCTGAAATCCCCAGGATTTGGCAATCGAGGTTACCCTGACGTAGACCCAGAGTCACACAAGCGTGGCCGGAGCTCAGGAGGGACGTGGGAAGCTGCAGGGACCGAGCTCACACCCACACCCAGTGCTTGTGCACTCGCAGGCACAGATGTGATCCTTTCTGGGGGGAGAAAATTGTACCCAAAAGGAGCACAACTGCAGCGGGAGCTGAGGTGATGACAAGTGCACGGTCTCCCCCTCTGAAAAACCCCTCCGTTTCCTAAGTCTCGGTGCTAGGAAATCACATCGTATTTCAGGATTGATTTCCTCTTACTTCAACCTTCAAAACTAGGATACTGTTACATCTTTGTCAGCAATGTCAGGATTTTCCACAACAAACCAGACATCTTTTTCATGTAAAATTATCTCGCTACCTTACGTGTGCTGTACCCTGCGGGTACTTCATTTTCACCTTCTTCTGTAACAGGACGTTTTCTTTCTCCTCCTATTCACACTGCACTTTATAAATAGTTTAAATAAATGCCTAACTTTTTTTAATGAGTCTGTGCTGTCTGAGTGAGTTTGGAAATTACCATGTTATTCAGAGTAGCTAAAAATGACTATAGGGGAACTACATGCATTACCTGTTATTAGCGCCAATAATCTATCTAACAAGCCAGTACACTCTTTGAAGTGTCATTCTCAAGCTTTGAGGGTGATCCTTTTCCGAAGATGGTGGTGGATTTTTCCCCAGCCTTTGTAGTACTAAGTACTTAGGATTCCCGAAGCGTTCGCTGTTTCTCTTGCAACAGAAATGTCCCGACAGCAGGACGGGATGAGTCCCGTTGCACCATACAGCACACCTACGCTTGACTCAATGGACTGCCTTACTTGCTTTAATGCGTGATGAAGCTTGGGCTGTGTTCTCTATTTTCAAAGGACATATAGCGATGGTGCAATTATCTGGCTTAACTGGGACATGCATTTATTTATGCCCAAGCAGTACTGTAACTGCATGTGACCTAAGGCACAGGCTCTAGGCAAGAACTTCGTTCTCTGGTGACACAGTCCCAAGCAAAATGCTTTTCATTTGCTCTGACAGCATCCTTCTGGGTTACAAGGGAATTTTTTTGTTCACTTTGTCCCTCTTGCATGTGCTCCTGACCACCATTGCCTACCTATACTGCTCCATAAATTGCAAACATTCACTGATACATCGTACTGGTGATGCAGAAATCACAGGGGTTGTTGTGGCTTGCCAGTTTTAGTGCATTCCTGTGGAAGAAGTCTTCATCTATCAGTCTTGTTTTCCTGCAACACGATGCACTGAAAAACCAGAGATTTAAGAAAATAGC
Source organism: Burhinus oedicnemus (assembly GCA_008921705.1). Classification (NCBI taxonomy): domain Eukaryota; kingdom Metazoa; phylum Chordata; class Aves; order Charadriiformes; family Burhinidae; genus Burhinus; species Burhinus oedicnemus. The sequence goes on along the minus strand of VFFE01006453.1, from coordinate 400,800 downwards.
ACCTTCTACAATGATAGGTCATAATGCCTGCTCCCTCCATTCTGCAATACACACAGACAAGTCTGGAATCACATTTTCCACATTGTTTACACTGGAAAACAAACATAAATTTTCAAGTAGTTCACATACTCCAAATCTATGTGAGCCTTTAAAGACAAAGGCCAATTTTCTACGTCAATAGCATCCAGCTGGTCCTCCTCCCTGGAATAATCAGAGCAGATACACGTTCTTGTGAAAATCTGATCCATGTAAAATGAATTTTCCTTGATTTTTGATATATGGTTCTTAGATTTCCGTTCCCCAATTAGAAGAAGAATGTGACTTTGATCTCAAATAATTTGTAATGGATGTCAAAAAGAGTCTTATCTGTTACTTCCATTTTAACCCAACTTTGTAAGAAACAGCCCCTTACCAAACAGCAGCAATGCTGTGCTAGCTGGGCAGAACAGTGTTAACTACAGGAAATGCAGTTCGCATGAAATGACATCAAAAAGTGCTGTCTCATCAAGCAAAAACGATCTGTGGAGGCAAGGTTTGCAGGAGTAGTTCTTTTATTAGATCAATTCTCACAGTCAGAAGAAAGGACAAGCTTTTTGATACAAAACCCTCCTTCAGTCTGAAACAAAAGTTTCAATCGCCTCTTTCCCTAAATTTTTATCTTTCTTTTTCGCTTTTTATTTCCTTCAAGTTTGTTTTTTTCCCCTCTCTTTCCTTCTCTTCCACAGACAAATTTAATGGGAAGTTAGTCTGAGGCTTTACAACACTGCTAACAATTGATACTTTAATAAAAAGGAAACCAGAAGTTTTACTTCAGAGAATTATCCTTCTTCTGAGTGGCCCTGATATTTTCTTAATTTTGTTGTTTTAAACTTCTGTTTCAGATCTGTAAAGGGCTTGTGTAATCACAAGCTTGCCTGTTTTCAGCAATTATAGAAGTTGGTTTAATAAAAGCTATTCCCTCTCCCTTCAAACGCTGCCTCATTTATATCCCTAGACTGTGACCACTACACCAGCACTACAATAGCATGTTTTATGGAAATACATCTGTTTCCACAAAGACAGCACAATCTCTCATGCTCTGTAGCTAAATTGGTAAGACACTTGCCTAGGATGTGGACAATCCAGATTTAAAACGAACTCTGTGGGATTTTAAGAACAGTTTTCCATCCCAAGTCATCCAGACTCAGGCAAAGTAGAATTTTAATTTCAGTCTTCAAATCCTGAACCAACACAGGGACACAACGCTGCCTGACTGATCCACACCAAAACAATCGTACTGCAATGGAGCGTATCAAAATGTGTATTTTCACCAAAGGAGAGCTGGAAAAATTTTATTCTCATTCATTTTCAGATTCAAACCCTCAACGCTACATCTGTGAAACAGAGCCATCATCCTCGAGCCCAGCCTAGCAATCATCTTTGCTGGACCGTTGTCCCCTGAACTTCATGACACTGCGCAATATCAACACCACCTGCTGCACGCATCTTCTGCCTGGGAAAGTTTTCCTATGTTCCTCCCACCCAGGTCACTTCCTTTCTTCTTCAGAGCTCAGCTTTGCTTTCATGGCACCTAGATGGAAAGAAATGGGCTATTTCACAGAGTTTTCACTCTCCTCACCTTCCGCTGCTGTACACTAGCTACAATGAAGAGAGACCAAGTGTCAGCGTCCTCTAACTGCATTTGAAAGGTAATACTGCAAACACCCAATGGACAAATTTGTCTTCTCATAACCCTACCTGAGCCACATTAGTCTCTAGCAGGAGGCAGCCATGGTTTCCAAAGGAGACAGACCCCATTGTGCTATGCAGTCCAAAGCATGAAACTCAACCCATGTCCCCCCTGGGTGGCAAGAAGAAGCATTCCAGCCGCTGGTCAGCTAGTACTGTGCAACTATAGATATCGCCTTAACGGGAAGAAATGCTAAACATTTGATTTTAATTCTGTGTAATCTTGTGAGCCAACAGAGCAGCATATTAATATGAAGAAACTTCATTTGTTTTGAACTTTGATTTTTCAACTGTACTGTCAGCTCCTTTTAAACTTTTTTTCTCTGTGTGTGCTTTAACAAACCTTCGTGAAGCATGACCCACTTAAATCATGGCTTTTAAACCTCATTTTACAAGCAGCTGATCTAAAACACACAAGGTTGTATGATCCCGAGCTGGGATAAGTGAATGGACACACCTTACTCAGGAAGTCTCCAAGGACGCAAGGCATCAGGCTTGCAAAAATCTTACAGCTAAAGGAGGGTTTGAGATACAGCTCTGGGCACAGGTGGTTGTGTAGGAATGGCAGGGAGAAACTTTCCCTAGTTTCTGCCTGTTCTCACACAAAATCTCAGTGGGAGAGTGAAAGGCTCATTCCTTAAAAGCACACCGAGGTCCTCGGATGAAAACTGCTTCTAGTAATGAAGCATCATCTTTCTTGCCAGGGATTTTTTCCCCATAAGCACCGTACCTTTTCCACTTCTAGCTGATGAACACAAAGCTTACGAGGATGGGGTACGAGCTGATGCTGTGTGCAGTCAGCCTCTCCTCGCAGACGATGTTGTGAGGTCCTACCCTCCCTCCTGTGCAAAAAGAGAGAGGCACGGGTGACCCCGTCCAGCTCTGTGCTACGAATCCTGCACGAATCAAACCACTTCCCAGGAGAACAAGGTCAGGAATCCAGCCCAATTCATGCTGGAATAAGTAGGGAAAAAGTTTTCCCCTTCAAAGGCCACAATGACCTCTAAAGACTAAAATGTGTCACAGGAGGAAGCCCCCATATCCTGAATAGCACAAATAGCAAGACCAGCAATTTGATTGCAAGAAAAGGCGAGAGGGAAGTCGGACATCCACACCATCCCGTGGCTGAAGTTAAGGGCAGGGACAGGGATAATCAGCATCTCTGGAGGACACCAGGATAGCAAAATCAAGCATCCACCCCTCAGAAGCTGGCACTGCAGGTAAGAAGCAGTGGGCAGCAGCTGTTTTCCATGAAAGTTAAAGTGAAGTGCTTCAAATCTGTATAGACTTCACACTCGAGGCTAGACAGAGACAGGCAGGACTGTGAACGACTTGCTCTAATGGGTGCCCATAGGTGGATTTAAAAATTATCATAAATTCTGTTCTTTAAAGAGGCCATCTGTACTTGCATGTTTGTTTTCATTTTAAAGACTGACATCAATTTCCATGTGTCTTGATAACTAGCTTCAGTTCTGAAAAGTATGCCTGGATCTTCATTAAACAACAGCAGCTACTTCTTGTTTGTGAATATTACTACAAGGATGGTTAAAAAATAAGGCGGGGGGGAAATAAATATGTATAGGAGATGAGAGAGACAACAGAAGGATGCAAAAATGGGTTACCATGCCTAGAAGGCAAAGGGAACAGAGAGAAAATTTCTTGGTTTGGCAAGTGAATGATACTGCAGTAGATGTCAGGTAGCCTACCCAAGCCTTTGGCACCAGCGAGATGGTTGCTCTGTAGGGTGTGCAGTTGGACTACGGAGAAGATGGGAACACTTCGTACTTCCCCAGACAGCCCCACGTTTCAGACACTAAATACGCACCCCACAGACAATTTACGTTGATTTTAATGCGACTGGAATTTACCACCTTACATACACACCGAAGCTCCTCTAATCCAATGAATATCCTGGGATAAATCTCCTTTCACATTTATATCTAGGACAAGACTATACTCCCAGGCACCAGAATATTTTCCTCTTAAAATCTGGCCAAACCTAACCCCACAGTCTCTAACACAGAGTCTCTAGTTCTTTTCCTCTTCAGCAGAAATATTACAACATAGCCGCTATGAGAATAGTGCGCGCTTATCTTCATTCCCAGCAACGGTATTCTCATATTACTGCCTTAGAAGTATTCCTGTCCGTCTCTTCAAATGTCTCTCTGCTAAACCACTGAAATATGTGGCAACTGCAGTGTCAGTTGTCGCAGGGAAAAATATGTCAGCAAAAACATTTGATTCAATCTGCTGTTTAAGGAAGCAACATTTCCTCAGGGTGTACGCCTTGTGTGGATAAATAACAACTGTCCAGAAATCAAGTATCTAAAATCAATTTCAAATATCAAAAGGCAGATTTCAGGAAACTACCTTCAGAAAAAAACCCCAAAACCCCAAACTAGTTCCTTTTTCTCCTTTTTTTAATTTAGTGCAAGTTTGTTTCAGAGCAAACCCATAAAATTTAGTCCCTTGGTCACAAACTGAAGGGTGAACTCTTAAGTGAAGAATGATGCAGGAGGTATTATGGACCTTACAGGACCCCTAACTTGCCCCCCCGGGCACATGTATTTTCTCTGATGAGATGCATCATATGGAATATTCACATTTGCAACATGAACCACTAGACTTGCCAACTCCTGTGTGTAATCAAAAGCTTCTGTCTCAACAACGTATTTTAATCAAGTTTTGCATTGCATTTCCCTGCATCCACATAAGGACAAAAGCGAGAGGACCGTAGCCAGCTGGCTCGCTGGTGGCCGTAGTCCATGGAGGAGCACGCAGAGACTCGGCAGGTCTGCGCCATCACTTCTCTGCTGAAGCTGAGCTGGCCACTTTCAGCTTTTAGCTTCACACATTTGTGGTTATTTATTAACACCTATAGGATATTTTGAACACGGCGATGCAATTGGTGAGTTCAGCAGTGCAGGTCAGAAGGGGCTGAGCCACTGCAACCAATTATGGTCTGCCAAAATACCATCCTTGGGTTTTCTCCATTTCGAACTCGTTTGCTCCCGTTTGTTTTAACACTTTTTGACTTCAGCAATAATTACTCCCTGATTCTTTTTCCTTCTTGTCAGAAAAGACTAACTGCACCATTTGGTGTGTTTTCCACTAGCTGTTCCATTGGCTAGATGGTTAGGGAGGTCAGAGTCACCGACGTGGAACAACAATTCGTTCCACTTCTTCATAGTGCTTGCAACCCCATTGCCCCTCTCCACAAGAACTACACTTGTAGCAACTGAAATAGTCTTTTGGCAACTCTCCTGATGCTTCTTGCTCATCAATATGATCGTAGTTCTTGTAGAAAAGAACAGCAGATCTTTTTTTGTTGTTTTTAAAGAGCAACTCGTGACACAAGCAAATCCCTTCATGTGCCTCACCTACAGCTGCCTGAAGTTGCTCAACTATTCAGGCTGCAGTTGCACTTGGGAAAATTAGGATTATTTAAAAGGCCTCCTTCCTAGGAATTTTCAGCAGGAAAAGCCACAGGAGACAGACCTGAATCGCTCTGGAGTACCAGTCTTTTGTCCCTTTCATAAATCATCTTGCTATTTCTTTGGGGGAGGGGGGAAGGAAAAGCAACCTGCCTTCAGGTTTTAATCTCGTGTCCACCTTTACAAAATGACTGTGCTTGCCCTTTATACTGTTCTTTAATAAATGTGCCACCTACCCTGGAGGTATCTGCACCGTTGGCCATAATGTGGTGAGTACCGCAGCCAAAGTCAGAGCAGGCGTTTGATGGACACCTGCCGCCGGAATGCATTTTTGCAGAATCGTATTAAACGCAGAATTCTTCACTAATTGCCAGTATTCAGTTTTTTGTTTGGCAGTAGGAAAAAGAGAGGCTTAGGCATCAGAATTCCTGAGTTCGGTTCCAGTTCTGCAGCTCAGCTCCACCATGAAATGCTTATAGGTGAGGTCAGCGCAGGCTGTGCTGGCTCACAGACAGGGGGGACGCCCTACTCGCCGGTGGCATCGCCCGACGGCTGCTGCCGCTGCCCTGGGGACCAGCAGGCGAGAGGTTCCACACGGACCACGGTACCCGAATGCTTTACATCCATTTTGAACTTTGCTTTCTATTCATCGCTGGGCTTTGTTTCCTCTGTTCATTGCCAGCTCCTTGAGAGACTCCCTTTTCCCTCTTGTAGCGTTCTCAGTTTTGTGCGGTGGATTGGGGAATAGAAGATGCAGTTAAAAATACTGCGATGCCATGGTGGGCGGTGTGTCAGAAATAGACAGACACTAGCTCACTGCGAAGAATACCAAGTAATATCCCAGAAAGATAAAGGCATGGCAGCAAAAGAAAAGAAAATGCATTTGTGTTCTGCTGCTAGAGAGCTAAATCTGGACTGAACATACCAAATGAGGAGCACTGCTTGTGGCCAAGTGTACCGTCCTCCTGTTGGCTTCACGTGCAAAGTCATCCTATGACACTGCAGTCAGCCGGAGATCATAAAAAAGTGGCTGACAAACAATGTTGCCTCCAATTATAAACAAAATGTATGTGAGCTTTGGGGTTTTATGAAGACGATGCAGAAAAATCAGCAAGAAAATACACCCAACTGGTGTCGCACAGAAACCGGCAGCCTATATACCCCGAGAAGGGGCTTAGCTCCTTTAGCCCTCACTTTAAAAGCAATCGGAGTTTTTCAGGGGATATTACGTTCTTCCCAAGACGAAGATAAACCAAGCTTGGCCAGTGCAAGGAACTATGAGATTATTGGATGGATTTATCCCCTGTTTTTTCTGAGGTTTAAGTGTCTGTTCATCCAGCCAGTAACCAGGGGGGTAATATTTCCTCCCAAAGGGCTTTACAAGTAAGTGTTCCACAAACAGCACGCCAGGGTCGCTTACAGCCCTCAAGTGAGACACTCCTGCAGAGAGCTCCTGAGGCTGCCTAACACCTCACAAAGTCCCCCGGCACCGTTTCGCCAGGGAAGCGAAGAACGCTGCATCAAACTGAAACCGCCGGGGGAGCTCAGGGAGCCAGACCCCAGTGACACCTCTTGGCATTGGGCCGGGGTGCCACAGCCCCCACCGCCCGCCCGGGGTGTCCTGAGGGTCCTTAGGGCCCAGCCTGGGGGCAGAGAGAAAAACGCAGACTAGCACATACAGAAATGACATGCACGGGTTTGCATGAGCAGGCACTGGTTGGGGTCACCACTTCTCTAGATCCTTGGGTACTCAAGCCATGTAGGTGCACCAAAAGACAGAAATAGCCGCGCTACCGCAACACGTAAGTGAGCACCTGCTTGCAGGTCAAAGTCAAGATGAGAGATGAGTGCAAGCTTATGTTTTATGGCACCTGTAAAGTGTGGGCCCACCAAGGACCAGGGGCCGTCGGTCCAGAGAAGAGTGCCATCTACTGCTTCATCAACTTTCCTTCCAGGAGCCCATGGGAGTGAGACTGCCATGCCGCTGCTCAACTAGACTTTTTTTTTTTCCTTTATCTTGCAAGATATGGTTTGATCCCAGCAAATGTAATATAGCCACAGGCATGAGAATAATCATACCATAAAAAACCATGAACGTGCAGATACAACCTTAACAAAACACCACTGAAAAGCCTAATAAAATAAATGCCATTTAAATGCTGCTACGCAGAAACCACAGCCCTACCAGTGAAGAAGATGTAAAAAGAAAAGGTCTAGCAGTCTGCATATCAAACATTAATACTATTTTCAAATCAAATCTAAGAGAGGATGACAAGTAATTTAATAAGCCTAATGGGTGTGTAATCAGCATTTGACCATTCTTGCCATAAAAGTAGGTGTCTTCCCGGCCCATGATGTCTAGGAAAGCCACTGAAAGCCAGCTAAGGCTTTTAAAACAGAATTTTTAAAGCACCTTTTTTCTTCTCGCGTAGATTTATCGAGAGTTTCACTCTATTAAGAATAGGAGAGAACCAACTGGGTGAAATACAAATAACTCTGCAGGCACAGTAAGCGGCACAGTAAGTTTGGGGCCCATTCGCAGCTTAATTTACTGCCAACAATCAGCGATGTCAAGATTTCAAGCATCTCCTGACAGCCCTGTGACAACTGCAGTTACACAGCATTATCTGGTCTTCCAGTAAAATCTTTTCCCCCAAACAGCATCATACTGCATTTCACAACAGAAGTATACATCGTCAGCCTGTTTCTCCTCAGCTTTTATGGCTGAATCAGGACATTTGGGGGTGGTGGGGTGTCCTGTAGTTGCTTTTCTTGCTTTTGATACTGCTTACTTCCACATAGAACCAATCAGCAAAACAGGAAATAAGGGAAATTGCCAATATATTAAATGCTTTAACAAAAGGCAGAAATATTATTGTAATATTTCATCTGAGATTAGAAAGTTTAATTTGAAAATACTTGGTACAGAATGCTCATTGTCTATAGAAAGAGAATCTGTCCTCTCCTCTAGTTGCATACTTGGTCAAACAATCTCTTTTTTGAATCAAAAAAGGAAAGGGTATTTTAAAGATACATTAAAATAATGATATTCAGACAAACATATCATGAGTGATCCCTATATGCTGTTACAACATTGTCACCCTTTTGTCTGGACAATTTTATAGCGTAAGTTATAAGAACTGAACACGCTAAGCAAAACAAATTAAAAAAAAAAGTGAGACACCCCCTACCCCACAACTACTGACCAGAATTTTTTCCAAGTCCAATACTGTTTTACTGCAGATAAAATAATCATCAAGTCTGTTAGTGAGGGCAGAAATCCTGTTTCATGTCTTCAAAAATCTGTTATGGTTTTACGAGACCTCAATGCTTGCATAAGGACGGAGTTATACTGGGGGTGGGGATGGAGGAGGAGAGGGGGCAGAGGCAATATTGAGCAGAACCAATATCAAATAAAAGGTGCTAATTTTATCCTCTAACAATCACAGTTGCTCAAATGTTTGCAAACAACAAACCAACCCCAACAAACTTAACCATATTGTTATTTTAAATGCAATTCAGACAGAATACTGCAGCTACAAGATTATGAAAACCAGACATGTATACTCTGCAGCAGCATAAAATATAATCCTATATACAATCCAAGCAGCAATTTTCTCTTCTCTATCACAATCAGTATTCTCTCTCGAAGGAGCATCTGTCAGATTCTCCAGAACCAAAAATAGCAAAGACCCTTTTAAACAGAACAGTTTCTGGTTTATATTTATAACTACACTGTACTCGCCGCTTCTGGCTGCACGGCGATGAAATTTGTGCAAGATATAATCAATTACCCAGTTTTGCACTTCATCATGCGGTTAGCTACCGTTACCTGCACCTTACCCTTCAAGCACTTCTCCCCATGCACAGGGTAGAGATTTTAAAAACGCAAGAAATATTTGCACGCTGAAGAACTAACTATCGAGCTGACTGACATTACACAGCAAAAACCTTGTGAGAACAAAAACCAAGCACACTGATGTATAAAACAGAGAGCCTACCTGAATTCTTCAAATGCATACATGGCCTAGTAACTACACAAATGCTCTGAAATTTAAAATAATCTTCTTAACGTGCAGGAGGACCATTTAGTTTGTCAAACTGCAGCAAAACGCATAATGACGAGAGAGTATATTTGAAATATTCTGAAGAGAAAGGGTATGCAGATACTGGCCTGCAGCCTACAGCTCAGCCAGCTGCTGACAAGCAGCAGCTAACAGGGAAAGGCGATAGAGTACCATGTGATCATTCCTGCAAGTCTGATTAATGCAGTACACTCCAAGAATACAGGCTGATATCTTCATTATTCAAGCCAAATAAGTCAAATACTATACACGACAGGCTCCACAGCTAAATTATCATTCACATGCTACATCGAAATCAGCAAACGAAAGCAGAGGATACTGAAGAACTGAGTATATATCGTAACCAAAGAGATTAATTAGGCCCGTCGAAGCTGATTTTCTTACCTTGTAGTGATATTTTAGTCTGTTTTTATTCATATAAACCACCAGTGATGGAACAAAAGACTGCAGCCACAGACCTCCCCTTCCATGAATGCCAGAACATTTTAAGTAGTTTATCTGCTAGAAATCATTTCCTCTGTAGTCTATCCCCAACCACTTTAACTCCTTCAGCCCTGAATGCGTTGCCATAAATCCTATTTGCAATGCCATGCGGGCTTTTTAGGGGTTTTAGGGTTAACACCAAGGAATCGCAGCAGTGCAACTGAATGAAGCGGGATAAGAGCCAAAGGAGTCATATCTGCGAAATCAAAGACAGGAGATAGGAAGGCGGAAAGTTGAGAATTTCGTGGCATTGCAGTGTGCAAGCGAAGATGCTTCAGCTGCCTAGCAACAGCGCACGCAATCTCCACGGCAACAGCGCAGCGAGCGCTGGGGTCAGAGCATCCCTGCCGCACACACACACACACACCCCCCCGGGGGTGACAAGCCGGAGCCACCCTCCCCTGGCCCAGCCGCAGCACCCCTGCGCCGGCCACCCCGCACCAGAGGGACCTGCCCCAGTGCCAGTGGCTGGCGGGGAGAACCGGGAGCCACGAGGCACCCCGGGCGCGGGGATGGAGTTTGCACCTACTCTCTGTAGGGCGGTCCCACTGAAGCAGAGCATGGAGGCACATGGGCACGCTCCGGGACTAGCTCAGGCGATGGACAATGCGTCTGCTCCTCCGAAATAACGTGGCCTGGCAGCGTTGCATGCCCTGGCGGAATAAACACAGCTCACAGCGCAGGGGAACAGACCCCAAAACACCAGGAGGCAGAGCTCATCATCGCCACAGCAAGCCCCGTGGAAATTTTGGGTGTTGAAGAAACACAGGCTGGATGACTGCCACTATCCGTTCGCCTAGGGATTGCATGGGTCTTATTCACAGGGAGACTTTGCCAAGGCTCCCGACAGCCCCAGCTGAACTCGGCAACGTGCTCGGGAGGGACGGGGGGAGGTTTTATCGTGCAGTTATGCACACACTAGATGAGCCTCAGCATCTCCACCACAACAGCGCGCAGCCACCTAAGGATGCCAGCATAGGCCAGGCAGAAGGGGAAGAGGCTCTGCCGCTCAGCTGCTGCTGGCTGGAGAGCAGATTAAGGGAGAGGATTGCTGGAAATGAAGGAGATTCAAACCCTGGGAAGTCAACTCCTCACCTGGGAGGGAGAGATAATGGGGCAGTGGGAGGCTTTGAGCGATCTGGTCTAGTGGGAGGTGTCCCTGCCCATGGCAGGGGGCGTGGAACTAGATGATCTTTAAGGTCCTTTCCAACCCAAACCTGATTCTATGAAAGTCAGGAGGAGGCAGCAAATTCAAAGTCACATCTGGGGCTGCTCCCCACCTTGGCTTGCCTATTTCTTGTACTGTGAGGGCTGGTCTCCAGTACAAGGAAACAGTGTCTCACATGGAGTGTGGCTGGAGCCTGGAACATCCAGACCCAACTACAGCTCCTGAGGTTCACCCTGCTCTAGGGCACTTGCTGCCCCACTGAGCTACGGAATTCAGAGACTGGAAAAGCATCCGAAATACAGCCAGCCACATCTCCTGGACACAGCGATCTGTGATGGGCTGCGGTAACTGGGGCATCTGATCCCACAGCTCTGAAAAAGTATAGGCAGAAAGGGCTGGAGTGAAAGGGAAAGGCATTCGTGGCAAAAAACCAGCACTGGAAACAAAGAAAATGGTGTTTTTAATGCAGTAGTGACCTTGAGTTTGGTTTTATTTCCTTTTAAACAAATGTGGTAGTGTTAAGTGACAATAAAAGCACACTGTAGGAACACCAAAACACATGCAGTCACACCATCTGACAGAAATTAATTACTCCATAAGCATCCAAAAGAGAGGGACTGCGAGGTAGGTGCTTCTGGCTACAGCCTAATAAAAGATTAAAACTAACAGAGAGGAGAACAACACAAGCATCAAAAAAAGTTATCTTCCATATTTAGGCTGAACTTCACCAGATGTATGCTTACTATACACAGTAGCCAGGCAGCCAGCCACGGGTGAGGTAGCCCCTGGCAAGCGAGTGTTCTGGTACTGACTTGGTAGGACACAGGTTTTTACCTTCAGACTCAGAGCTAGCCGAGATCCCTCATGGGTGAACAAAGAAAGTCTGAACTTCTGTTTTTTTGTTCATCCCAGTCTTCCTCTAACCTGAATTCAAGTGGAAGAGGGCTGTTTTTCCCTTGAAACGTGTTTATTTTTCATGCTAGCTAAAATAAAAGCCCTTCTACAGAACTAACAGCAAACGTAGTGTACTGTTTCCCCTCAGTATTCATTCTCTTTGAAACAGTGTTTACAAAATCACTGTCTGGTCTTCCCATTTCTGCAACTTCTTAAGAGCCACTATGCAAATAAATAGCCAGCTGTTCAAGTCAAGGCTTCCCTCATCAGTGAGTTCACTGTGAAGGACTCAAAAGGCAAACGCTCTCCAGAAAGCTTTCATACTCAGTAGAGGTCAGCTGCTGAAAGGCTTCAGTACAATAACTTTTTTTAACTTAATTTTTTTTTAGCCAGCACTTTCGCAACAGCCCACAGCACTACAGACAATGAGATCCGGGCTTCTATCCTGTGAGATAACCGATAGTGTCATTTCTGGTTAATTAATTACTAGGATTCCCATATTAGACAGTAAGATCTGAGACCATCATGTCATATTGTCGACATGAATGAGGCTCAGCATGCAATTACCTAACAGAACTCGCAGGGGCTTCAACAAGTCACATGAACACATACAATGGCCAAATATATAAATAAATGCAGGGTTATAATACCTCCTTAGGACTTTTTAGCAAAGACACTAACTTCTCATGGCCTGAGCCAGACTGAAGGTCTCGAAAAGCAGCCAGAAGGTAGATCAGAAACCACAACCAGCAACAAAATTTTTTACAAGAAGGAATTGCTATTCCCTGCCGGGCTCTATAATCAGTCCAGATCTTTGAAGAAAAATGTCCCGCACTTTACCACAAAATGAAATTACATCACGGAAAAGAAAAGTGACACTAAACATAATCGGAGTGGGGCAACTAATGTAACGGGAACTGAGGGACTCACATCCCACCTTCCGATCCAAGGCCAGATAAATGTGGCAATAGGGGATCCTTCCCTCTGAAGACCAACAGCTTTTGGAAAAAAAATTGCAGTTTTAATTCCAGGCTCTAACAAACAAGTGAGACCACAACAGAAGTGGTTACCCTTGATGAAAGCTTGACAAAGAAGCAAAGGATGCAAAACAAAGCCTGGAAATACGACAAACCAGAGCAGGGCAGAGGATAATGGTGACATTTCTGGCTTTAGCTAGTATTTAAGTGGCATACATGGGCCTTATGTTGATACTCTACCTAAGAACCGAGTTTCCCCAAGAATAACATCTTGCATTATTGGTATTCAGTATATCAGTGTATCAGTATTGGTCCTCTTGACCTGAGATTCCACCAAAGCCTTGGCCAGATGCTAGGTGACATTATCTGATCACAAGCAGACTGAGATATTTTAATGAGGTAACTATTTATTCCCTTGCTGAAGCAAGGAAAAAGCCACTAACACAGCAGACTTCTGTCATTAAGCCTGCATTATCATTATGCTGAATTGAAATTCAGACCACTAAAAAAACCAACTCCACTGAAAAATCCAGCATTCGCTTCAATTCACGAGGAAGAAAACAGAAAGGAGAAGGGAAATGAGCCGACAAGAGCATATATAATCAGTATACATCCACCGCAGCTCTAACATTTCTGCACAACGGTGGATGTGGCAATCACAGACAGCATCCCAGAAAAATCTTCTTTCAATAGGATTTTCTCCGAGTTCAAAAGTCTTTCTTGGGCTTAAGAAAATAAGATTTAAAAGGATTATTGAAATAGAAGAAGGAATGGCTACCTTAGTCTGTTCAGGTACTGGGAAAATTGTGGAAATAATTACAGTGCCCTAAAGTTTACCGAACAATGGTATATTCAACATTGCTGTTTTGACTCAAACCTTCAGCTGTTAAAGGGAAAGGTGGGTGGGGAGGAAATGAACTTTTTTCCCTTCTTTTCATCAATGGAATCTCTATTATATGTTGCCTTAAAACACTAAGTGAATTTTGATGCATAAGAATAGCCTGATCCACATTTCAGACTGCTCCTTCCACTCTCCAGTCTTCAGTTTGCCCACTAAAGTCTGATTTTGTGACGTTAACCTTCACCAAAAAAATTCTACCTGTGTTGCCTCCTCATTTATACAGCTTTAAATTATCACAGCACATGAGCATCTGCACAGCAAAAATCGCTTTTCACTCCCAGATTTGGCCCAAATACACTTCATGCTTCACAAATCTTGAGGCTTGGCCTGACCACAGGACGGCTGATGTGAGGTCTTCCCCATGATTTTCTCCCACGGCTTTACTCTTCTCATACGGGGAGTAGCACAAACCATCTTCATTAACAGATACTCTGTGCCAGGTGCAGGCAAGCTTACAGCATCTCGTAGGGCTGAAATGGGATGTTTTTCCAAATACAGCCCCATCTGCCTTACTCTAGTGCTTAAGGGAAGGTGCACTGGAGTGAACTAGAGAGAATGGGATTCTTACTGATTTTCTAATCAGCCCTTGGGTATAGCACCAAGTCACAACTTGCAATCTAGCAGAACTGAGCCAGTCGGGATGAAAACTAAAAGCTCCATATGGATTATTAAGTTATCGATCACGGCAATAGCACCTGAAATATCCAGTCAAGTTTAGGACAGTATGGTGCTGATTGCCATATAAAGCTGAAAATGGAAAAGGTCTCTAGCAGTTTTAATAGGCAAGACATAAAAATTAGCAACAGACAAGGATATTTTCAGCCTTTCGATACCTAAAGGGGGCTTATAAGAAAGATGGGGACAGACTTTTTAGCAGGGCCTGTTGCAATAGGACAAGGGATAATGGCTTTAAACTAAAAGAGGGAAGATTTAGTCTAGATATAAGGAAGAAGCTTTTTACGATGAGGGTGGTGGAACACTCGCCCGGGTTTCCCAGAGAGATGGTAGGTACCCCATCCCTGGAAACGTTCAAGGTCAGGTTGGATGGGGCTCTGAGCAACCTCATGTAGTTGAAGAGGTCCCTGCTCATGGCAGTGGGGTTGGACTAGATGACCTTTAAAGGTCCCTTCCAACCCAAACTATTCTATGAATCTATGATTTGAGATAAACGTCAAATTAGTAAAAGAAGAAATATGGTCATACCATTGAACATCCAAAAAAGATTCAGTCTGTACAGGTTGCAAATGTTAGGTGATATGACCAAGACTTGGGTATTCCTGCCTGAGTTTCTGACTGCTTATGAAAAATGACTTAAAACCATCTCTTCCAAGGAAAGGTACAGGGCTGCACGAATTTGAAGTGCAAGGCAGTAGTGTATTATTTATTCTTAGATAAACAATTATCAACCATAGCTTTTTCAATACAGCACAGACTAATTTGAATCACACTGCACACAGAAGTCCCCTTAGCAATTACGAATTACGTTACCTCAATATTCACCTGAGAGCCACAGCATCTTATACCTGCTACATCTTTGCCGATTAGTATCTTAATCTGTACAAGCACAGAGCAGAAGATATAGAGGACTCTCTCAGAGAAAATAAAAGGAACTGGAGGCTTCCATGTAGGAAAATTCCTTCAAGCTAGCTGTAAATTAGTCAATTTGGCTTTTTCCAAATTGTGAGGGATTAAGTGGGGAAAAAAGAGAAGCGGGAGGCTAAAACTAGACTTGCATTATCACCGCTATCAAATGAAATGTCAATGGATATGAAACCAGTGTCTGAATAAACCATGGTCATCTACTAAAGCACACGTTGACAATAAAACATTTGGACATTTATGTGGGGTGTATACATCATATATCGACAAACACAGACCTGTGTACTTCAGACATGAATAGAAATAAAGGTACTCACATACCACCATAAATACCCTGATTTCTTGCCATTTTCAAGGAAACCAATGGCATAGATCTTACAAGCATTTAAATTATACAGTGGCATGTTTGCAGTCAAAAGTAGCAGCCAACATGAACCAAACAACTTCCCACACACAGATGAGTACATTAATGCCTACTGAACTGGGGACTCATTATCAAGTATATTGGCAGGCCAGAAGTTACTCTGCATGGAAAATATCAGAGTCTACTTGACAACTTCTCTGGTAAATATTAGAAGAGTAGTAACAACCAAGTCTTCTTATGCCTTGGCACTCTCTAGTTAAATGGTAGGATGTAGAGAGGAGAAAAATCAAGGCTAAGTTTTATACTTCTGCTTCTGTCTGCCAAAAGTAACCTCACTGCAGTCGATAAAACTCCGTGGGTACCATGTATCTGTTGAGCAAGCTCTCTGCAGCACAAGATCACAGCACCAAGGTCTTAGGAGTTATTAGCTTACAGGGATTTTACATGGACAAAATATCAAAGCTCGGATCGGATTGTGGCCTGGAATTTCACCCAGGACATGTAAGGGTTATCCAGTGCGAGGTACTGATGGTAGAGAATTTGTCAAAACTTAGCTGCATTGCTATCACATTAAGACATATACTGTCCCTGCTTCCAACAAAAAAAGAACAAATTTTTCTTTCCCTTGCAACTGATGCAAAAGATGTTAGAATAAATGTGTGAAGGAGTTATTCATTATATACTGTGGAATTCTTTGTTCAGAAACAGCTTCTGACAGCAGCGCCAGACATAAGCCATGGCAATTTCAGAACATCATTTGCTCAGTCCCACAAGAACATAGAAAAGTTTTGATTCCTCCAAAGGCTTCTGGGCAGCCCGGCACCCATCGGCAGTTTTACACACTAACCCATATGACCTTGATGGCAGGAGGGAGATGCTAGTGGTGTGATAACACTGGAGCTATGCTTCTACCCAGAGAAAGGTGACACCAACATCACACTGGTCGGGTCCTGGCCTACTCTGTACTGACCAGTCTTGACTCCAGTAAGGGGTTTGATAGTGTCACATCCTCACAGACACACTCATCACTGTGTATAAATACGTAATGGGGGAGTAAAGAAGACAGAGTCAGGCTCTTCTCAGAGGTAACAGGTCACAGGACAAAAGGCATAAATTTTGAAATACAGGAAATCCAATTCAAACATAAGAAGAAACTTTTCTACCATGAGGATGGTCAAACACTGGCACAGGTTGCCCAGAGAGATTGTGGCACTCACCATCCTTGGAGATACTCAAAACTCAACCGGACAAGGTCCTGAGCAGCAGGTTGGACTAGGTGATCTCCAGATGTCCCTGCCAACTTCCCCAACTCTGTGTGATTCTGTGAGCAGGACCTTCTCATCCCTTGGGCATAGCACAGCTTGCTCCCAAAGTGTGCCTGGCTGCTACAGCAGCTGCTGCACAAGAAACCTCAGGTCATTCCCACAACCTCTCCCTTTTGTGATAACTCATCTGGCATGGAATTTATCTACTGATAACATATGCTCCCCACGTAAAATACACATAGTGGAGCAAGATTATACATAATCTTTAACAAAAGCCATCGACGCATTTAGACTACAAGTTTGAGACTTCATGCTGCCTTCTTCCTATAAGGCTGGAAGAGAGTTCCGGGTAGCCACGAGTATATTCAATAACACAGGAGACAACTCAGGGATGTCTTTCTCTGAAATGCACGCGGCTTGGCAACACTGCACTCTGCAAAGGGTCAGTGCAGCGAAGGTGTGGGTTTCTGCCAGCTTTACCTATTTCCTCGCAGAGCAGCAGCAAGATCCAATGGTTTTTAGGCAGATATAGCAAGGAGATACCTCGTATGACACTCCAGGGCAAATCAAAACCCCAGCAGGCAGTTTCAGTTGCAAAGTATTGTTTTAAATATCATGTCTGTATCCTTTATTTGTTCTTCACATAAAGACTGAAGATTGAAAAACTGATTTTTAAAAATTTTTTTTAGGAACCTGAGAAATATCAGAACTCCTGCTCTTTGCTGCGCCTTCAGGACTCCTTGGAGAGGGTTCACTGGTTTCTTCAGTGAAACATTATTAGGTCTGACACTTTAATTAAAGGAGGTGTTAAAATGAACACAAAAATAGCTTTTTTACATAAGCTGCATGTTACACTTTTGAGACAAATGCATGTAAATTACAAAAACAGCATCACAGCAAAAGCCTTTACACAATCCATGAAACTGGACAGCTTTCAGGACCCCACATCACCTGAACATCATCAGTTCTCCACCTTCCATTGCTACTGGGGATGAGATTCGGTTTCCTAACAAAAGGACAAGCACTAACATTCATACAGAAGCAAAACAGTAGCACAAACACCACATGTTTGGGGCACCTTGCTTTGCTTTCCACACCCCGGATCCTCCATCTCTCTCCTAATTTTCCTGTGAGTTACCTAATAAGATCTGGATTTCTGAGGTGGGGAACGGAAGAGTGAGGGAAGCCACGCTGGTTGCTTCAGGACTGTGTAGCAGTGACACTGATGAAGTCAGAATTTTCATTTGGGCTCTGCCAACTCCCACGCAGTCCGAACTAGGGAGGTCTTTGACAAACCAAACCATTACTGCGACCCACCCCAGCAGCGCTCAAGCCCTGGCCAGCCACCACTACTGTTCCAGACCCAGCGATGTTTCTTGCAGCCAGAAGAAACCAGGACAGCTCGGGAGAGAGAGCAGAGTAGGAGGCCACGCATACAAGCTACTTGTCCAGCTATAATTACATGGCTTATCATTTCTCAACTGAACGATCCAATTTTCTCACTCTATCTTTAAAAAACTACCTACTTAGACGATACAACTGTGATTAACTACCTGTAGTAGAGCTAGTAGCATTTTTGCAGCCAAGTAAGGAGCAGTAGTGCAAATTGCCCTACACTGCCATGAATCAAGCTTAGTACTACACCTACTGCCTCCCTTCCTGTGCTGACTGCGTCCTTTTCATCACTCAGGCTAGACTAGCAGGTAAGCCATGCAGAACACATCCAGTCTGTCTCACAACTGGGTTGCAACCTTGGGAAAAGCAATGAGGTACACTTTTGTCCACGCCAAAACTGCACAAAGAAGGTGTACAGGACCAGGAAAGGACAGAAGGGGAAATCAGGAGTGGGTTTTGCAGTCAGAGGGGTCTTGGCTCCAGACCCACTGACTGGTTTTTGTACACCAAACCCCAGAGTGAACTGCAGCAAACAAAAGCTTTTCCCTCCCAACAGTGCTCACTGCTTGAAACACTGCATAGTCTCGCTGCCGTCCTGCCCAGTATTGCTTGGGGTTCAAACCAGTGGCCTAAACCCAGGTGTCCAAGCACACATACAGTGTCTGGCATCCAGCTGGGCTCTGGTCTCCCACAGGTCATGGCCATCAGCCACACATCCATCACTTGGGTACTCCAGATCATCTGAAATGGAAGTGGGCACCAATTCAGTTTAGACTACTGACTCATATCTTTGAATGTTAAATATTTATTCATGAGCCAGATCCTACTTCCCTCATCTTTGGAGGCAAAGAGAGATGAGCATGACCTGTCTTCTAACATGAGATACATTTGTCTTTCCAAGTATGAATGACTTCCTGAAAGAAATGGTCAGGTCATCACAGATAAACATCCCAGTCAAATTCTGGCTTAGCTAATTTCTAGTGAATGAAGCTACAGACCAGTCAGTGCATCCCAGTGACCTTGAAAGGAAAGACAGAAGTAGCAAGGCTCTGCAAATGAATTCCCAAGACTCATAAAATGAGAGATCGTTACAAAACCTTGAATACTATCCAAAACTTATTCCTCTTGCTCACAAAATTCCTATTAAGCTTCCAGCCACAGACAGGCATCACTATTCTTCCACATTTTGAACTCACATTTCTATCTCAGAGCACTGCAGATCCGCCTAACCTGACGCCTGCTCTTTCCAGCCTCACATTCCTAGTTGCATTCCTCCTATCCGCTGCAAATAGCTCAAGCTCTCTTAAGTCACAAGTATCTTGCTTTCCCATCCACGGCCACGGGCACTACCACTCTTTTCTCTCCTACCTCAGGCTGCTATCAGATGAGCACGATATTAAGTGACATTAGCAGTATCAAGACAGCGTTGGTGCCTGGGAAATACAAGCAATGCTGGACCCTTGGGCTGCCTCTGCTCCAGGCTCACCACCCCTTCCACCTGCCCTTTTCCAAAGACATGCCAGCTCTAGCCAAATACTACCTTTGGAACTGTAGTGGTGTAGGGCTGAGGACAGAGAGCAGCCTGTACAGCTGCCTCCCCACCTCCTCAGAAACAGAAAGGTGCTGGGCAGAGCAGAAAAGAGCTGAAATGTATGTAGGGTCAGTTAGAGCACAGGAACGGCAAGGACAGGTCAAAGGAAACCCAGTATGGAGAGTGGAGGAGAGGATCTGATATCCTGGGGAGAAGGATATTTTGGATACTTTGTGGGATGTAAAATCTGAAGGATAGGCACTAGTTCCACAACCAGCCTGTGCTGACCTCACCCTCTGTCCTGCTGACCTCACCCTCTGTCCCTTGACTTCTCAACCTCTCCAAAAACTATTATTTAATAGTACTGTTGATGCTTGAGGGTGTCCTTTCTGGTATCATGACAGCTCCATATGGCGTTGCTCATCACTGTGCCCCAGGTCTCCAACATCAGTGTGGCCTGGAGGTCCTCTGCCCTCAGGACTTCACTAAATGGTGTGGCTTAAGTCTCTGCAATATTTGTATATTCCACTGGCTTATCATATGGGCAGGGGATTCAGCAACAGCCAAAATGATTTTTAGCTTGTAATCACAACTTTCTTTTCTAATCCCTCTTTCTCTTTCAACTACCTCTTCTGAAACCATTTCAAAATGCTGCTATGATAATCTTCTCTCTCCTCTCTCATTCTCCCCCTACAACTGCAAGTCTAAAATGCTTCTGTCTCTGACACCTTCCCTTCAGTTTATTATTCATCTTTATCATGCAGGCTCTTTTATCCCACCACAGTTCCGAGGCGTTAGGAACATAAAGGACACGTTCCCAAGGAGTGTAAGGAACAAAAGGGTGATGGCAGATGGGATTATTCCTAAACAATCCCACACTTACATAAACAGAAGGTAGCACTCAACAAATGAGTAGTGAAAAAAAAAAGGGTATAGAGAAGTAATTATAATAAAAACATATGTGAATCTGCTCAGGAATCCTGAAATACCAGGAATTTTTCATTTTACCTTTGAAAACCTGCTTTCTCTGCATACTTTGGACCAGACAGAGGTCCAAAGGGGTCTTTGGCCTCTTTTGACCAACAGATTGGGTTCTCCTTCAGCAAATATTCCTGGGGAGGGGAAAAAAAGGCACGCAACGCTTGCAAGTTATCACTGTGCAAACACAGGAGATTCCTCGCTGAAGAACCGTATAAAGGAAACTGTCACAGAGCCAAAATATTCTCTTGTGACAGCCAAGCTTCTTGCAACTTCCCAAATAAGGCCATGACTTTAAAGAGCATGTCTTTTCAAAGCCTCATTGATTTTCATCGCCTCATGAAGAAGCACATTGTTTATGTGTCTGGGTGTGCTGATATTAAAACAGGATGAGATGGGCACAGCTCGGTGGTTTCAAAGCCTGGTTTCCAGGCAGAATGAACCAAATAATCACAGGAAGCTTCTAGAGGCTGACAGCACCCTTTGGCCACTACTTTGGAGTGATTCCTTGTGCAAGCTGAAACTAGAGGGTGTGAAGATGCTAACAGGGACAGCCAGCATTTCCTAGTACTCTGGGGATAGATTTCAAGTGAATTTTGACAATATTATAATCCTTCCAGCCTCCCAAAGTCCAGAGACTTTTGCATCAAAGGTAGGGGTCATGTTAAAGTTTAGGCCAGGTTTCAGGTCATCTCTCCATTTTTCAAAAGCAGTTTACTCATCTTCAGACAAAGAAAAAAAAAAAAAAAAGCTATGGAATTAGATCAACTTTGCTATATCTAGTTCATATTTAATATCCATTCTCCTCCTGAAGTCACTCCAATAGTTTCAGTTTGGTAAATTGTTGAAAATGATCAGGTGCTTCTGGTCTGCTACTTATTTTACTCTTGAAGCACAGCACTATGAAATCAGACTTTTTTTGCACAATCCTTTGAGAACAAAGCAAGTCCTTAAAAAACACCCTACAGAAAAACTTGCGGGTCTTAGCCATTCCGGTTATCCCATCTTTGCAATTATCATGTGTCCATTCCTGTAATAATCAAATGGTGAGAAATATACTCGCAGAACTTTAAAGCCATGGACAGAAAAGGAAGAAAAGCAGTACGAAAGTGGGTCAGTAGAGCTCGTGTATATTGAAAGCACAAGCTACTTAGGTGACGGCTATTCAGAAGGTACGTGCTGTAGTACTACGTAGGCACAAAGGAGAGAAAAAGCCAAAGGAAGCCAGTACAAGCCAGAGCCAAGTAATACACAGCAGTTGTACCTAAACACTGAGCAAATCAAACTCGGTGCTATCTGACTTCAAGCAACTCCAGCAAGACTTGGGACTTCTTCTAGTCCATGTGCTACGTAACCCAACGCAGAGTGAACTTCCAGTGTATGAATAGTGCTGGAAGGAAGGTGTCTCTTGTACAAAGGGTTGACCTGAGGTGAACCGAGTCCCCACCCTCTCCACCTTGATCACACATTCACACTCCTGCTTTTACCCTGTGGAGCACCATGCAGCCACAGACCAGATCAAAAACTGGCTCATCCAACAGAAAACTGATGAATTTTCTCTGGCTGGATTAACAAATTAACAAGACATTCCACAACAAAATGATCATGAAGTCCCACACAAGGAGAGTGGTGGGAAGGTCCTTCTAGAGCCAGAGGGAATCAACACACAATTACACCGGTTTAAGCAGAACTAATAAACTGTCCTGTAGGGTTCATCTAGAGAAAACTCCAGAAAGGTAATCTGAATTAACATTTCTGTAATGAATCAAACCACATTAGATCCCTGCAGACACACTCATTATTAATTAAATCAACCCTATTTCATATTTAGTATAATTTACTTTGATGTGAATTAAGCTTAATCAAATTAAGGTCACTTGAACACTGAATCAGTGAATATATACAATGGTTTAATTTAGTTTACCTAATTTACTTTACATTCACATTCTAGGTGATTTGGATTAATTTTCCTTCACGTCCTTGTGCAGACAGCTTTAGAATAGAGAGGGACAGCAGAGAACAGAAGAGATGCTGGAAAACTCCCCCAAAATCAGCAGTTTTGAGCTGTCAATGAATTCATTCCCCAGGAAAGGGGTACGAGAAGCTGTGTATCCTGCTGAGGACATGCTGGCAGGACTTCTGCATGCTCACTCTCCATGAAGGCCCTCCCCTGTCTCTCCATCTTTAGTAAAGTTTCTCAGGAGCCCAGAGGCTGGATAGAGAGAATCAGACCCTGCAAGTCTTCACCTCTCCATCCTCCTGCATTTGCAATACCTGAAGAGATGCTCATGGGTCATCAGAAATGCA
This sequence comes from Burhinus oedicnemus, assembly GCA_008921705.1. Taxonomy (NCBI): domain Eukaryota; kingdom Metazoa; phylum Chordata; class Aves; order Charadriiformes; family Burhinidae; genus Burhinus; species Burhinus oedicnemus. The sequence goes on along the minus strand of VFFE01006453.1, from coordinate 377,691 downwards.
TGTCCTGAAGGAAACTGAGATGATCCTCAAGGAAGCTGAGGCATTTCATGTGGCTATATTTTAAATAGCAGGTCACTAAAATATTTGATGTGGTTTTACTATTAGGAAAACACAGCAGTTATCAAAGCTGTTTTTAATAAAAGAACAAAAATCAGAAAAGGCTGCTTCTTTAGGCAGATGTGTTAAAGTCACTTGTCATGTTTATTCACAGTTTTAAGGTCTTATTCTAATTTTGTTTACCCGGCTCCAACACTTAAAAAGTCACCACTGAGTCTTCTAGCAAACTCCCTTCACACTCCTCTTATGTGACTATACCTTTCACCATTAAAGAGATTTTTCTGTGTACACAGCTGCGTAGACAAGTGCTCTCGGTCGTATTTAGGGCACTAGTCATCTAATATGTTCTGCGATGCAGGTACCATCTGTGAAACTGAACTGCAGTCTAGGCCTATCATATTGACATGGGTGTTGGGGAATCAGAGATGGAAATTGATATTAGATTATAATCCCACTGCATTCAAATAGCAGACGAGGACTCCAGCAAGGTCAGGCTTAACCACAGCCTCTCATACCCAAGCATGTCTCTAAAACGTTTGTTCGGGGAACCTTTAGCTGTGCTGTTTGTTTTGCGGTGTCCACTCAGGATTATCATCTTTTAAGGGTCACGAAAGGTGTCCAAACCTCCAAAGCAAAAAGATGATGAAGAGACGCTGATGGCTATAAGAGATGACAGCTGGTATCAGGGTGCAACTAAGTCTGCAGTGACAGACTTTGACCAAAGTGACAAAGTGATCAAAGACTGGAGACCGGTGTCAAGAATAAGAGGCCATAGAAAGCATTCCTGAGTAAGGAAGAAGGACTATTGTTTCAGCAATTTAGCATGGAAACCCTTAGCAAACCACTGGGTTAATCAGACTGTGCAGTGATTTAAATTTGAGCTCCTGGAAGCACGAAGTCCCCACCAAGAGGAGGGTCGGACACGGAGCATCATTCCCACGTGGGCTGCCCCGAAGCGTCCTGGCCTCACCACAGCCTTCCCTCCCGCTGCCCGCGGCACCGCTGGCGTGATGCTGACAGACGTTTACACAGCTCCACGGTGAACCGGTTCAGGGGACGGAGCCAGCTGAAAACACCACCGCTCTGCTTCAGACTGGGAGCACTGACTAAACCGGACCCGCACCAGTACCAACACCAGAGCCCCCGCCACGCTCGGGACAGCGGTGACAGCTGAGCGCAGGATGCGAGGCATTCGCCCCACGGACCTCTGAACAAGCTTCGTAGCTTGAGACATGTCCTTGTGTGCATTTATTGCTCTTACAAACTCGTTTCCATCTTCCCTGGTTTGCTGCCTGGCTCAGTCTCCCCTCTGCTATTTCTGTAACACTCATATTTAATACCATGAAATTTTAAAATAGTGTGCTGGCGCAGGTTTTTTCAGATCCTGCGAAGGGCTGCAGTCACGCAGTTCTGGCACTATTTTTGTTTAGCAAGACAGGGCAGAAGAGACAAGCAGGCCCTTGCAGCTCATCCTTGGGCAGCAGCTTGAGGACCACAAAATGCGGGAGCGTTCCCTGGGGGCAACGCAACAGGCCCGGTGGGAGCCCCCACTACACACACACAGCTATGCTAAACACTCTGCCCACCTTTCCGTTTGTTCCTCGTTTCCATTTTGGGTCATGAAGCCCTGAAAGGGAAGGACCAGCCTCACCAGGATGGCTCCACTAGTCCCAGCCCTCCCCACCGCTTCCCAGCAAACCTGCCTGCCTGCTCCACTCCCCCGAGGGCAGGGCTTGGTTTGGACTTACCGGCAGCTTTTCAGTTAATAACTGTTCGTTTGGGGGGGAATATTTTAAACTAGAGATGCTTATGTTCCTATTTGTATGTGTTAAAAGCGAGGACTTCCACACAGAGGACAGGAATAGGGTAGCTTTTGGCTCCCTTCCTAAAAGCTACAAAATTTCCCCCGCCGAGCTCTGCCCTCAAATGAAGAAGCGAGCCTCCGCCGCTCCATCAGCCCCCAATCCTGTCAATACTGGCACAAGCACTTAAATAATTTATTACGGTCAGTGCTCTTATCACAACGGTCATTAGGTTCACAAACATCAAGGATGCTGTTCCCAGTAATAAGGTCAAGAATGTGTACAAGCCCTTTCAAGATTAGGACCTTAATGCTGTAGCATCGGCCTGCTTTCCTCCCGCCTCCAGCGTTAGATGTGGGGCAGCTGAAATCCCGGAGGATGGAGGGGGATGGCCACCTCCGGCCTGACTCGCAGGTAGGACAAGGCACTGCTCTGGTCTGCTCCTGGGTGTGCGACGAGCGCCATGGCCCCGGGGATCACCACCCACCACGGCAATCTTGGTGGCACTTGTATGTGACTCATACGCTGCGAATTGGCGTTTGACAGCTCAATGCCAATTAAAACAAATAAATACAAAGCCAAGAGGCAGCAGGTCAGGCTCTGGGAGGATCCACCACAATGCTGGGTACCAGTGGAGGTACAGGGAGGATCCATCACAACGCCAAGCTACTGGTGGAGTCATAAGGCAGCGTTGTGAGTTACAGATCACTTTGGTAGCAGCTGACAAAGCAGCACTTCAGTGAACTCCTCTAATGGAAAACACTGCATGTGCCGAAGCAAAATGAAGGGACCTAACTCTTCATTACACCTAGTCGCAGATGGGTCTTACTACCAGGCAAGCGAAACAACAAACAGGGAGAGATATAGGACATTTTATTAAGCATATAGGTAAAATGAATATATAAGACCATGTTTTCTCGAGTCAAAGAAATTGCCTGAGGATAGCAAGGCTGGTTTATTTGGATGACTCAAATCCCTACTTCTCAATGTAACAGCCATGGGATCAAAAATTGACTTAGATTCACCTAGATGATGTATTTAGTTATTTAATAGAAAGATTAGCATGCAAATGTATTGCAGCACTCAAGACTAATTCATTACAAAGTCAGAATATTAAAGTTACCTCATTCTGTCAAAATATGCTAGTCCAATGTTTCTCTCATTTTAAATCACAAATCCTTTCCAAAAAGGAATTCACAGATTATCTCAAATCCCAGTACTATTTGGCAGGTGGGAATGAAAGTGACAGACAAAACAGAGTCATTTAATAAAATGATGATTTCAGTATCAAAAACATTTTAACTGCGTAATAACAACAGTAAGGAGCTAACGGGCATGGGTACATACATACAAACTGCATGAAAATATATGCATATGTGGATGATTTTAATTTCCTTGTTTCTGATTTTTGAACCGTCTTTTGATGTCTTCTGGTCAACACACCACAAGTGGAGTAGCGCTGGTCTACTTAGTGCTGAAGACATACTCCTACTTATCCAGCACATGTCTAACAGACTTATTTCCAATTACAGCTTTTTCACTTCAATCCACTTATTTAAGCTAACCTTTTGTCAGGAGCATTCAACAGTCCTGGTTGTGTTTAGCTGTTCCTGCTGCATGCAAACATGCACCCATGGAACATCACTGCAGCCAACCTCCTGATCAGCGTACAGCTATGGGAAAGAAAAGGGATACAGCATGCAATTAAAGGGATTACGGTAACCACGGCCCTACTTCTTGCTAATGCCATTTTAGTGTATTTTCTAGATCCCCTCTTTACTGAAGGAGTGGCTTACTGACGAGGGATAAAGGAAGGAAGCAACGCGCATGCTGATTAAGAAGCAGCAACGAATGATGGGAAAGGGGAGAGAAGAAAGAGGAGGAAGGAATGAATGGACAGCAATACACAAGGAACTTTCCTATAATGCTTAGCACTTGATATAAATTTGCTCGTCATCCTCAGAAATTTGAACGGGAGACTCCATTCTAGCAAAGCAAGGGCTTCAACAGGACCAAATTAAGCATATCCTTAAATCCTGTGCTAGACTGAGACCTAGCTACTTAATCGTCTTAATTCCCCCTCAGGTAAGTATTGTCATCCTCCAGCAGATAAAGAAATGAAGCCAAAATGGTTAAAAGATTTAGCAGCCACAGACCAGCCAGGGAAGCACGGCGTATCTGCACTGTGGACCTCCCCACAACGACAAAGATGGGGCCTGAACAGCCTTACTGCAAAGCCAGACCCAAATTATGTCCTCCCTTCCCACTGGAGCATCTACCAGAGCCTGCACCCACGGCACATTATGATTCATGGTACTACATTAAGCCGAGTTACTCTACACAGCTTTTTGGTTTTTCTTTTTTTTTTTCCCCAGTAAATCACAGAAAAACATGTCTAACCATCCTGGCACCTATGTGAGGCTGAAGAAAGACAGAAGAAAACTATGAGATCTCAAGTTGCAGGAATGACACCTACTGCCTGAGAAACGAATTGCTCACCTAAATGAGATCTGCACTCAATGGTGAGGGGCTACCAGAGGATAAGCTGGCATATGGACATGAGCTGGCAACGTCGGCTCATAGCCCAGAAGGCCAAACGTATCCTGGGCTGCATCAAAAGAAGAGCGGCCAGCAGGTCAAGGGAGGTGATTCTGCCCCTCTGTTCTGGTGAGACCCCACCTGCAGCACTGTGTCCAGCTCCGGAGCCCTCAGCAAGGAAAGACCTGTTGGAGCGGGTCCAGAGGAGGGCCACGAAGATGATCAGAGGGCTGGAGCACCTCTCCTATGAGAACAGGTTGAGAGAGTTGGGGTTGTTCAGCCTGGAGAAGAGAAGGCTCCGGGGAGACCTTATAGCCACCTTCCAGTACTTAAAGGGGGCTTATAAGAAAGATGGACACTTTTTACTAGGACCTGTAGTGACAGGACAAGGGGCAACAGTTTTAAACCGAAAGAGGGTAGGTATAGATTAGACACGAGACACTACGGGAAAGATGGGGAGGGACTCTTTAGCGGGGAGTGTAACGATAGGAAAGGGGTAACCGTTTTAAACTGAAAGAGGGTAGTTTGAGATTAGCTATTAGGAAGAAATTCTTTACTGTGAGGGTGATGAGGTACTCAAACAGGTTGCCCAGGGAAGTTGTGGATGCCCCATCCCTGGAAGTGTTCAAGGCCAGGTTGGATGGGGCTTTGAGCAACCTGGTCTAGTGGGAGGTGTCCCTGCCCATGGCGGGGGGGGTGGACTAGATGATCTTCAAAGGTCCCTTCCAACCCAAACTGTTCTGTGATTCTATCAAATAGGCCCAGCCTTACTGCTGACTATCAGGGCGATCACATGAAAGCCTGGAGGGAATTCAGGCAGGGAGGGAGGTTTAGTGATGTGAGGAAGGGTGTTGAATTCCCAGTCAACAGCACGCATAACTCAAGGGGAAAAATCTCTCCATCACAAAACCAGTACATGGAGAATACCTTTTTTGCACTGGGAACATGGTAATAGTTAGAAAATGCTCATCCATACTATCAGCTGGGCTACATGGTTTGTAACAGAAGTACGGGGGCGCCTGAGTAGGAGGGTCTCCAGGGGTAAGAGGAAGAGCAGGAGTAGCACCTCAGTAAAAGCCAAATTTTAATTTGCAGTAATAGGTTTCCCTGGAGAAACGGTTTCATGAGCATTTCTAGTGGTGCCAGGGAGCACTGCCTGAACCTTTCAGCCTCCTGCTTGCTCCTACCCTATATATACACCCTTTGTGTACAGAAAGTGTGAACTTTCTTTTCTTCTGTCTTTGTATGGAAAGACCTCATGATCTGGGTGACCCCACCAAACCACAAATGGCTAACTTGGCACAGCTGAGGGGAGCAGGAACGAGAACTCAGAAGAAACGTACAAACTAATGCTGGACTTGAAACAAATGTAAGGCTTGAATGGCTACCTCAAGAAGGAAAATCTAAAGTTTCTGGCCCCCGCATGCCTCTCCTGCTCCAGGACTGTGAAACATCCAGTGAAATGTAATGCTCCGCTAGTTGTTGTGATGTTACAGAATGGCACTTTGGATAGTCAGCAATGTGAAGGACGTTTCCAGCCTCAAATTTTTGGTACGGACTTGCCCAGTCTGTCTCCTCTGATTAATAAAAATAGATATTCTTAACGCTTTTATAACTCTCAAGTGAAGAATAGTTTTGGAAAGGCTGTCAATACCATTCTGAGTGTTTGCTCAACGCAAAAAATGTAAAGTCTCGCAGGAAGAAACATTCTGCAGTGCTAAATACCCCAGAAATTAAAAAAGAAAAAAAAAAAAGACCAAATTTAAACTGTTTTCAATTTCACATGGTCACAACCCAGACAGAAACACACTTTGAGTGTTACTGGGTCCTGTGCGCGCACACCCATGAACGGAGCCATCACTGGGAGAACGTGCTGGATGGACCATCAGGTTACTCTGCTTCCGATGGTGCAAGCTAGAAACGTCTCCGCTAGCCCAGGTACCGGGAAACAGCCTAGCCTTACGCTGCAATGCTCCCCGTGAGCTAATTAGCCAGGAACAAGGTAGATTAACGCAAGTAAGGCTGTGCACTGCCTTACACCCTGGAGACCTCACGGCAGCCTGTCTGGAGGTCTGGTGTCTTCTCCCTGGGCTGCATTACGGCCGCAGTCCTGCAGGGATGGGGGCTTTACTGGTGTGCGGTTCAGACGCGTCTTGGTGGAAGCTCGGAGCTGTAGCAGGGCAGCTTTTGGTTGCTTCCCCTCGTTATGGCACATTAGATCAAAAAGCGGATGAAATGGAAGTCTTGGGTATGTGACTGCGGATGAAATCTGCCTCAGGGTGAACAACGGGGTGAGATGAAGAGACGGTGGCACAGCTACTCCACCTCTCCTCCGTGCTCCTGAGAAACTGAACCTAGGCACGAGGCTGAGAAAAAGGGGGGGAAGCACTGTGGCTCCCCAGTGTTCTGCAATGGCTGTGAAGAAAACAGAAAACACATCCTGAAACTCCCCATCCTCTTGTAGGAGCAATACCAATGTACACTGGAGCAGTTTTCACAGCTTATCTACTGCAATGAAGGACAATACCAAAACATCAGCTAAACTTTTTTTTTTTTAATGTAAATAGAAAGTGGATGAGATGATACTCAGATTCAGATTCAGCAAAGAAACCTGAAATATCGATAGTGACCTTCGCAGATACAGAAAATCTATAGCTCATTCAATTTATTTTATTTTAATTCTGTAATTATTAGGATTGAACATTAGTCAGGATTCTTTTTTTTTTGGCAGCAGCTTTAGAAATCTTTTCTAAAGAGGTTCAATACTGCTCATCTTACACACTGCCCAGAACTGAGAGAAACTATGAACGACTGCAAGAAAAAAAGGAAAGAAATCACAAAATTGCTAACCTGCAAGATACAGGAAATTGTTTGAGCCTGAACTGTGTTTGTACATTTGGAAAGATTTTTGATGATTACTCACAAGATGATTTTGATGATTACTTAAATACTTACAAAGAGAGAAATATAGTACTGTCCAATGGACGCACCTAGCCAAGCACAAAGAAAGACTGTGCAGACACCTTTAATCACTACACACTTCCAAGGAACGGAGCTGTTCTGCATTAGGACATCTGTTGTTTAACACAGTCTGAGCGATCCGGGAAAGGACAGAAGTGAAACGCCACACAAAGCCACAATATTGAGTTAAACAGGTCTGCACACCCTCCCTTCAAAGATTAGCTTCAACCCTCGTTATACCATTACAAAAAGCATACAAAACAAAATACACCAAAAAAGAGGGAATGCACAAAACGATGTCCAGCGTTTATGCTTTAGAGAGGGGAAAATAAGTCTGTTTTTTAAGTGTACAGGTAACAATTAGTAAGAAAGAGGTACAACTGGCCTGCCTGTTCACAGCTCCTGACCCTAAGGCTGCGTTGAAGGAAACCCAGCGCCGCTCGGCTCCCGACGAGCCACCGCCATTGCATGGCCACAGCCACCCTGCTGCAACCTTCCGCGGAGGTCCAAAATCTGCTGGCAAAGGAGTTTGTCTGCAGCTAGAGCTAAACTACCCCTCTAAAGATCTAAGCGGAGCTAACAAAAGCAATTTTCTGTTGGCAGCGTAGTAGCCACACTTGGGATTTCGCTGACGAAACCATGCCAGCCGAAGGGCTGGGTGTTTGCTCATGGAGTGCCACCGGCAGAACTGCGTAGCACAGATTTGGCTGAAAAGGCTGCAAACCCAAATACACCAACAGGCACGACTGTAGAAGGTGGTGTGACAACTCCCAACCGTCCCCAGGAGACCCCCGCCACACACACCACAAGGCCAAGGGAGACAGCAGCAGTTGGAACACGGCAGGACAGAGTTTTCTAATTAAACAAAAATTAGCTAAGTTACAAGCATATTGCTCCAGCTCAGAAATCAATTACTAAGTGACAAGGTTAAAAGACACTTTATAGACAACTTGATTTTATTATCCGTCTCAGGGGATGCTACTTACTTTCCTGCAGGAGACAGTACACTGGGCTACCCAGGCCACTAGTCCCATGAGGTCAGTGACCCCAATTCTGACGGCATTATAAACACAAACAACACATTCTCTCTAATTTGTTACAGATGCAAACAGAAAGAAACAGTAAAAAAAAAAAAGGAAAATAGAAAGTAGAAAATAGCACTGTATACATACAGCTCCAGTTACCCTCCAAGCAAACTAAAAGCATTGGCAAAACTCTTGAGTTATCTCATGAACTGCTTAATGAATGGAAAATGTGGAAGACAATGAAGTGCTCCATACATTGTGTTTATTGGAACACACGTAAAGACTTTGCGTGCTTATGTGTGAAAACAAAAGGTTTAAGAAAAATGACATATACACGCTTCCTGTTATTAAAACAGGTTTATACTATGAATATTCAGTTGCCTTTTTCTCAGGGTGTTGCTTCGCCTCTTTAAATCAGGGCTAAGTACAACAGCTTTTTAGGATTTCTGGTTGGCAGCTATACCGAAACGTCAGAACAAAAAGGCCGACTTCAGCGAGAGAACTCTGCGAGCGCTCTGCAAGGTGCGAAAGGCCACCGTTTTCCCAGTAACGTCTGGACTAAACTCATTACCTCGCGTTTGATTAAAGCCCGTGTTACCACAAAAGAGTAAGGAGGTATAGTTTTAATCTGAATCATCCTGTTTAGAGGTTGTTGCCATCTCTGGATATTCACTGTATGTTCCGTTCAGAGCAAAACAAAGTGCTTGAAGTGGGAGGCTTTCCCCCACACAGCTGCCTCAGGACCGCAGCACAGGGAGCCAACTCACACTCGCCACGGTCACGGCAAAGGCACAGCCAGGGAAGATTTTTTCAGGGATACACCCAAAATGCTATAGCTGGCTTTTATTTTTAAGAACCGAGACCACTGAAACACAGATGCCTTATAAACTGCATGCGTGGCTAACAAATGTGAGGTTACACCTCTGTGGACAGAATGTAAAAATCTTATTTTCATCTACAGCAATATTCATAGACATTTTCCCAAATATGAGCTAATTCTGTTACTTCCAAGAATAAATGAATACCTGCTGTAGGATAGCCTCAACATTTGTTGTACTAAAGCAGTATTTTTATATACTAAGAAGTAATAACACCTCTGCACTTTAGCATTTTCCACCCAGGAATCCTAATCCACTTTTGAGACAGAATATCTATTATAATCTCTTTTATTACCAAGACCTGTGGTACACCCACTAAACACACACTTTATACCTTCGAAGTGAAGACATAAAAAAATTATCAAAAAATGGAGACCATCACATAAATGCAATTGTGCAAGGAATAGTACCGTAATCTTTTCACCACAAAAAGCAATATAAATAAAACACACATGGCTAAGCAAATGTTTTGAGAAGGTTTTTATTAAATGATTGTATAGCCTGCCAGGGTCTTTTGGAATTATATGGCCTATATTTATTAAAGAACAATTGTTACTGAAAAAGGTTTTAGGTGATTTGCAGACGTATATTTACCGACAAGTACAACCTCTTCAGTAACGACTGTATAAGCAAGGAAAAAACCAGTAATGGAAACCTTTAGAAACAGGAATTCATTCAAAAACAAACCAAAACAAGCATGTCCTTTCGAGTATAAAAGTGGTAATTATAAGAAAAGACTATTTTAAGCATGAAACGCTTGCCAAGCATCATATGGGGACAACAGGAAAGGGCAGCTGTACAAAGAAGCGCCCAGCAGCACCCACAGCCCAGCGCTGGGTGCCCCCTCCCTCACCTACACCAGGCACAGCCTGGCATTCGGTGTCCAACCTAGAGGAGCACCCTGTCCATCACCATCAAACGTGAGGACAAGGGCAAGTCCTGAAGCCCCTCCTGGAGTTCAGCTGCGTTTTCTTTCCAAAATGCCCCGTAGCTCGCAGCTCCTGCGAGAGTGCCCTAGCTCTCACGGGGGGGATCACTGCGGGTGCGTAATTCACAGTCTGCCTTTGTGGGACTCTCTCTTTCCTGCTACCTCTTCCAACAAAAAGCACAACCACCAACTGCAGAAGTTCAAGTGAAGCAGGATACCTGCAGTGGGAGAAGCTCAAAATTGTTCCAGCCTTCCAACTAGCCCGTGGTGCCTCCTCAGGGGTGAAAGACGTGCTTATGAGTCAAAAAGTCACCTTTCCTTCTTCAGGGGGGAAGAGCTTTACCAAGTGGGCTACTAACTGAACGGGAGGGAGCAAGGGAAAACTTCGCTGCCATCCGTTGTGTTTGATCTCTGGAGGTCTCTGAGCAGCATCGTGATCAGAGCAAGTGAGACAGATGGAGATACACCTTTTGTGTGGAGACCAGAGGGGTCCAGGCCACCAGCGGCATGACACCACAGGCTGGTGTGCTTTCAGCCCACCCCAAGAACATAATTTCAAGCAAGTGAAGAAAACTAATGGTAAGATAAATGACTAAATAAATCCACGCAGCTCCAAGCCTTCCGCACACATGATAATGTCAGGAGTAAATATAACTGTAAACGCAGGCAAAGGTTTTTAGACTTCCACGGTACTTCCCAGGAGCAATGCCAACCTTGCAATTCGGGATCAGGCACCACAGAAAGGCAGCTGGCTTAACTGTTATTTCCATTTTTAAGGTTTCCCACAGCGCTTTTACCTTGCTAAAGATAATAATTAAGTGGAAAGAATCACTGGTATTAGAAGATGAATCAGAGGCTGGGTTGCTCCGAGATACTGACAGCTCAGGCGAACTCTTGAATAAACGAGGGAAGAGATAGATTTGGAAGAGCAGGAACCAAAACAAGTAACATCTTCCTTCCTTCCACCAGGCACTTACCTGGCTATAGGAAATCTGTGGGGTTTGGTTTTTTGGCCTGGGTTTTTTTGTTTGTTTGTTTTTTGTTTTTTGGGTGGGTTTTTTTTTTGTCTTTTCATATTCACAATTAGACAAACCGACGTCGGGAAAACTACGAGTTGGAGCCCTCACCGCCCGACGAGAGGGACACTCCGGGAGATCCGGCACCGCCACCTATGCCGGATGCTCGGGAGAAACGACACCTCCCCCGCCCGGGGAACCCCTCTGCTCCCCCCGCCCGCCGGCTCCTCGGCCGAGGCCGGTCTCCGGCCGTACCCCGTGGGCTGCCAGCGGCAGCTTCCCAGCAGGATCCCCGGCCGCACATCGCAGCACCCGGTTCAAAGCGCTTTGTAACCGCCGAGATAATCCGTCGTACGGATTTAGGCACTGACAGTCAAACACGCCAAAAATGTCACCACCCACTCGTATTATCCATCCGGTGAAGGACCAGGCAGCGCCGCAGTGCTTAACCTCTCCTCCGCCTTCCACTCGCACAGGAAATCCCCCCCCTCACCCCCACCGGGGCGGGGGGGACGGACCGCGGACACCCCCCCGCACACACACATCCCC